>CABHPP010147613.1:0-60064 GCA_902168425.1 Peromyscus attwateri | reverse complement strand
ATCCTCACTTGGTCTCTTGCTGACTCCATACTCACCAAGCAGACTAGGCCGGCTAGCCAGTGAGCTCCAGGGATCCTCCTGTCTCCACTTCCCCAGCACTGGGATGGCAAGCCCGCCACACTGTACCCTGCTTACTTACATAAGAGTTCTGGGAATCAAACTCAAGTCCTGTGCTAGCAAATTGACCACCCTAGCCATCTTCCCAGCCCTCCTGTTATAAAGGTTTAGGTGCACAGAAGTGACTTCAGTTAACTTGGTCACCTCAGAACCTGATGTCTAAGTAAGGGCATGTGCATGGCTGTGAGGGGTTAGGAGTCATTTTTTGTTTTGTTTTTGTTGGTTGGTTGGTTTGAGGGAGTCTTTTTTTCAAGACAGGGTTTTTCTGTTTAACAGCCCTGACTGTCCTGGAACTCATCCTGTAGAGCAGGCTGGCCTTGAACTCGCCTGCCTCTGCCTCCCAAGAGCTGGGATTAAAGGTGTGCATTACCACGCCCAGCAGGGGTGAGGACTCATAGGTGGTTCTAGAGTTACAGCTCAGCGCACTCCCTTTTAGGCACATAAACAACTTCCACGGGGAACTGGAGGGACCAGGACTCTCCCTGCATCCTAAGCTTGGTCTGCTGCAGGAGAAGCCACTTTAATAACCCTTAGTAAGAGTACCTGGGAAATACAGGTGCCTCCCTGACCTGTACTGAGATGGATTCTGGAGCCAGTGTGGGGATCTAGGCACAAAGGCAGCTAGGTGCATAAGAGGTCCATCCTAGAGGCAAGCCAAACATGGTGGTAGAGGCAGGGGGATCTGGAGTTCAGTTTCATTTACGGCTACAGGGTAAGTTCAAGGCCAGCATGGACTACAGGAGACCCTGGAGAGATGGGGAAAGGGGATTTTGCCTTGTGGATTATTTTGGGACACTGCCCCCTCATATTACAGTTTTATTTTTATGAAGGGAGAATAGAGTCTGAATTAACAAGTGACTTGAGATGGTGACTTTGGAACGTGGCTTGTTAGAAGCTGCTGCTGTCTACAGCGTCTCTGCCTATCCTGTGTTAGACCTCCTGAGACCGGGGAGGCTGTGTCCCCCACTCTTCAGCGATTCACCCTCCTTTCTCAGATTACTCTCAGCCTTTAACAGACTGTTGCCTGGCCCAGTCAAGAGGCCCTATAATTAAGACCCATCTTCTGCCTCTTTAATAACACAGGAGAGAGAGTGATCCTGAGTAAGGCAGCAGGAAACTGTAATTCCAGGTCCTCTTCCTGAGCTGGTGCGAATTCAGTGCGTGTGAAGTCTTGCTGCTTAGGAGCTAGAGCCGTCTGCTGGCCTGGCAGTTGTGTGGCGGGAGGTAAATGGTATAACAAGGCGCTGTGATTTTGTGAAGCTCCTTGGATTGGTGTCCAGCCTACCCGGGGTCTCCTACTTCACCTTCCTGTGATATGTAGACATTGGCTGAGGGAGATGAGCTCATCTGGGTCAGTTCATAAGACACACCACAGACATAGAGCCTCTCCAAGTGCCTGCTGGAAACCCCAGCAGTGTCCTTAACTTACCTTATTCTGGGCCTCATACTGACTCAGTATGCTCCAATTTTCCCCATTGGTCACTTCTCAATGCCTTTCACATTGTCCTCTGGAATGACTCCAGAAAGATTAAAATGGTCTTCCAATCCCAGCCTCTTCCTTGGTGTATACCAGGTAGATGTTATCCTCCTCCATGTACAGGGATGGCCTCTTGGATTCGGACCCCACTTGCCCATCCAGTGTCCTTGCCCATGAGTCCCACGTGTGTATATCTGTGCTCTCTCCCTAAGACCCTTGCTGACTGCTCCCATGTCCGTGACTTGCTATAGCCTTATCCATGGGATCTTAACTTTTATTCCACAACTAGAACATAAGCAAATATGTGAGGTAGGAGGATTAGGAGTTCTAGGCTACCTCAGGCTATATAATAAGAGCCTCTCAGAAAGAAAAAGGCAAATGAACTCTCAGCACATTTTGAATTCTCTCCTGCCTCCTTTCCTTGCAGATTGATGCACTGAGTAAAAGGAGCAAAGAAGCAGAGGCAGCCTTCTTGACTGTGTACAAGAGATTAATTGATGTTCCAGGTAAGTGAGGTGGAGACTGTGTTTGCTCAGGTGTGACTGTGACTGTGACTGTTTTGAGTTATCCTAAGGTGAACGGGTCACTCAAGCAGCTTCCCTGGAAAACCAAGGGGTTTGGAGAATGTGAATTCTGTAGAACCCAGACTTTGAGTAAGCAGGAAAATGTAGTGTATGTATAATCCCAGGCTCACTGGCTGATTCTTTTGTAAGCACAGAAGCCCATGCCTGTGGCCATGCCCAGAATTTCTGTATAAGGGGAAGTATAGAATGGTGGTCAGTGCTCTGCAGTGGTCTCCCAAGTGCAGATGCCACCTGCAGGACCTTAGGAATGGTGCTGACAGCACCCCTGGTGTGTTTCATACCCCTCCATCACAGAGGCTCAGGGGCTCCTGGGAAATGTCTTTTCCTGAAGGGTTAAAGCTGACAGCCCCATTCACTGTGACGAAGTAATTGAGTAGCATCTTCTTTTAAATGCATGCATTCAAGTTTAAGTGCTCCTGGTCAGGGATGCCTCAAGGAGATGGCATCCCAGTCCCTTAGGGCAGTGTGGTAGGTTTCTCATTCCTCAGCTTCCATGTGATTGAGAATGGGTCGGGACATATGGACGTGATCACATGGATCCTGGCTCTGTCCTGGTGGGAAAGTCACATCTTCCTCTGCTGACAGGGAAACCAGAGGACCCCACACACACTGCAGTCACGTTTGCCCTGTTTGGTAATTGTGCAGACATCCCCCGTATTAGATATGCCTTGACAGACAAAGCAGAAACTTCCCTTTTGTACCTGTACAGTGTTGGCATTCCTTCCGAGAAGGGCCTGGTCTACAGCACTGTGTTCACTGACAGCCACCAGTCAGTGCCACCAGAAGCTTGGCTCTTCTCTCTTGGAGCTAAACCAAAAAGGAATTCTCTGAACAGAATTCCAAACAAGGAATTCTCTGATCCAGTCTCCTGCAAGGTCTCAATTGTATTGCTTTTCCTTTTGGATCTCAATTTTCTCTTCTGTAAAATGGGTAGGATGTAGAAATGACATAGCAGTGGAGAATACTTTCCCATGTTCCATTTTTTTATTGCCTTAGTTATCATGCTCTGAGTTCTAAATTCTGACCTTACGATTTTCTGTAAGAGTTTGTATGTTATTATGGGTTTTCTGAAGACTATGCCTAAGACCCACAAGGAAGCTTCTATATTATAAATGAATTATTTGGTGTTCAGGGTATACTGCATGTCCTGGTTTGCTACTCTATTGATGTAATAAAACAGTGACCAAATCAACTTGGGGCAGGAAAGAATTTATTTGACCTTCATGTCCTGATCACAGTGCATCATTGAGAGGAGTTAGGACAGGGACCTAGAAACAGGAACTACAGCAGAGACCATGCAGGAAAGCTGTGGATTGGTTTACTCTCCATGGCTTGCTCAGCCTACCCAGACCACCTGCTCAGAGGTGGCACCACTTACAGTGGGCTGGGCCCTCCCACATCCATCACTAATCAAGAAATACCCCATACAATTGCCCACAGGGGCAATTCTTCCCGTGGTTGCTCTAAGTTGTGTCCTGTTGACAAAAAAACTAACCAGCACACTGTTCCTCAAGTGCTAGAAGTTTGATGAACACCTCCTGCATTTTCTTTTTCCTCCTTTTATTTTACTTTTCAGTGTTGGGGGTTGGACCCCCAGAACCGTGTACGTGTTAGCGACTTGGTTCTCTTCTGTGTAAGGCATCTTAGAATGTTTTCTCTGAACCATGGGATGTCCACACTGACTCCCGGGATGCAGAATTTACAGGAGAAGTACAGCCATTTCCATACCATTCATTCTGCAAGTGTTCTCTCGGTTCCTCCTGCTCAGGAGGCTTCTGCTCCTGCCGTCACTGCAGGGTTCCACAGGGTTCCACAGAGAAGGGAGTTCTGGATGAGAGCCAGGGCCTGTCAAGCTGGGGAGTTCTTATTCCGTGTTCACCAGAGACCTTCTTTCATTTTGACCTCAGCTCCTGTTTTCAAACCAAACTACATTCTGTGCAGAATTGCATTTGTACAGGGTTTTCCCCACTGAAGTTTCCCAGCTCAGGAATCACTTGGCAGACTGTTGGATTCTTTATCTGAAGTGATTTTCTGCCTCAGTTTCCCAAAGAACACAAACAGATTGGTTTTCTCATTCAAGTTATAGTTTTATATATGAAGACCTTATATATTTTTATAGTTTCTGTAATTATCATATTGGGCTGAAGAATTTTGTTTATTTTTACATTTATTTGTTTGTTTGTGTGCGTGTGCACATGCATGTGTGTCCATCAGAGACAACTTGTCAGAGTCCATTCTCTTTCTACCACGCAGGTCCCACAAGCACCTTTACTCACTGAGCCGTCGCAACGGCCATGTTTGGTTTTTGAGGTAGGGTTGTACTGTATATCTAAGGGTGGCTTCCAATTCACCACATAGCACAAGTTACTCTCTAACTCACCACAATCCTCCTGTCTCAGTCTCCCAGTTATTAGAGATAGAGGTATGTGCCACAACACCAAGCTTGAGCTATTAGCAGTTCTCAACCTGTGGATCATGACCCCTTTGGGGGTCGCATATCAGATCTCCTGCATATCAGATATTTACATTACGATTCACAACAGTAACAAAATTACAGTTATGAAGTAGCAATGAAATAATTTTATGGTTAGAAGTCACCACAACATGAGGAACTGTATTAAAGGGTCACAGCATTAGGAAGCTTGAGAACCACAGAGCTAGAGAATTAAAGCTCACAGTTCACACTGAAGATGGACTAAATAAGATTTACTATTTTGGAGTTAAGAATGTAGTTTAATTGATAAGTACCTGTCTAGCATGCATGAAGCTCTGGGTTCGATCTGTAGCTACATAAATCCAGGAACTGTGGTAAAATCCAGCACTCAATGGGCAGAGGCAGGAAGATCAGGAATTTAAAGTCATTCTTGGCTACACATCAAGTTCAAGGCCAACATGGTCTACTGGAGAGTCTGTCTCAAAATAAATAAATATGTTTTCTGTATCCGAGTCAACTAAAGCATACCTACATTCCAGGTAGATCGTTCCCCTCAGCATGCTGGACGTGCTGTGGGCTGACAGATCTGACAAGTTACCTAGGAAGCTGGGCCAGGGCGCTCCACCTGGGTCATGCAGTCTGGCGATTGCTTAGATGAGGTAATCCTGTGGCTGAGGCTTCCAGGAAAGGCCTGGTCAATAGCGCCTCATTTATTGACAGCCACCCAGGCAGGCAGGGGTCCAGGAGCCTTCATTGTCTGTGGGCTTTAGGCTGCAGTCCAGTAGCAGACAGAAGGACTTGTGGACATATTGAGTTCTACTTGAGAGAGACAGGAACTCATGTTAACAGGAAGCTTGGGGAAACGGACAGGTATGTCAGCTACGCGCCCTGTGGCTCAGTGCCAGGAGCTCAGGCAGGGCAGGGCTGCCAGCCCCGGGAAGAGCCGGGTCCTGAGGGGCGGGCACCAGCCACCATGCCGCCTGAGCTGTACTTCTCCGTTTCTTCTTGCCCCCTGTTTGTGGGGTCTGCTTATGGCCAAGGTTTATTCTCTCACTCTGTGCCCACCAACAGGCACCCAGAAAGTGTGAACCAGGCAGTTAACGAAACCCTTCAGGGACCCTGCTTTCAGCAGCCACCAAAGTGACGGCTTCATCTCTGTCCAGCTCTCATTCCCAAGTGAAAGCCTGCATGGCCAGCTCTCTCTTGAACTGTCCACTGGGATGGCTAATGGCCCCTGTTCCCACTCAAGGGCCACCGTCCTCTCCCTGGACCCCTGCTTCTTTTGGGTGGCACTTTCTCTCATGGTCTGCTCACCCAAGGACATGTGGTCACCTAGTCCTCCTAGCCATTTACCTCCTGCCCCCCCTTCTTCACATTGCAGGTGCCCAAGCACAGCTCAGTTCACCTGTCTCTAGACCTGCGGATTAATTTATATGAGGACCCCACATGCTCAAATGTTCTACCTTGTCCTAACACATCTTGCTCTGACCTCACGGTCAAGGTCTGTGTAGTCCAGGTAGACTTGGAATTCACCATCTTCCTACCTCAGCCTCCCACATGCTAAGATCGCAAGCATGTATTGCCACACTCAGCCTCCTGTGCCCCACCCCCAACCCCTCTCTTTTGAGATAAGGTCTCATGTAGCTCAGGGCTACCCTCAAATTTTGATATGTAGCTGAGGATAACTTTGAACTTCTGATCGTCCTGCCTCCCCAACCTGAGTGCTGGGATTACAGGTGTGCACCACCATGTCTGGTTCATGCAGTGGTGGGATTGATCCCAGAGTCTCAAGCATGCTAGACAAGCAGTCCACCAACTGAGCTACAGCCCCAGCCATCTCCCTGCTGGTATAGCTATGGTGTACGTACACTACATAACAATGTGTTAGTCAACAGGGAACACATAGACAGGAACAGTGGTGTTAGAAGACTGTCACCTAGTGATTTCCTCCCTGCCTTAGCTTCTGTAACATTTCTTCAGAAATAACAAAATCCAGTAACACATTGCTCAGAATTTGTCCTCATAGATGCATGACTGTACTTGGTAACTGGGTTCTTTTGGAAGGGACACTCAAACAATGTGGCCTTCTTCCTAGTCATTTCCCAGGCATCTACCCCAGTGTCTGACATGTAGTAGAAATTTGGTGAATATTTGCCCAGTGAATGTACAAATGGATGTGTCAAATCACTTCTTCCAAGTGCTGTCTGAAGCCAGATGGGTGGTGCTGTACTCCCAGCTAGACTAGGGGTGTGGAGGCAGGCGCTCGGAGTCTAAGGTTATCCTCATGTCTGAGGTGGCTTCACGGTAGGGCAATATGAATGACATGGAACCGTGTAGGGTAAACTAAACACAGTATGTTCTCAGTTTCCCTGCTCTGCAGCTTTCTTAGTCAGTATATACCTTGCCCCTGTGATTGGCACCTCCCATGGGAATGAGCCCTCTGGAGTATCTAAAGTATCAGACAGCATCCACTGCTCCAGAACAGATTGTCTTGCCACTGCCATGGAGTGGTTTAATGGCTCTCTGAATTTTCATTTAGCTTTTATGTCAGTCTATAAAGATTTTCATGGCCGCAAAGACATTGACACGACCCTTCCATTCGGGGCCCAGCACATGTGCTTGACAGGTTTTCATCCTGTGGCTTTGATGCCTGGCACCTGCAGTAGGTTGAACAGCTGTCCTGCCTGCATCCCAGCTGGGATCTCCCTATACCCTGCCTGCTCACCTGCCCCTGATCCCCAGCTCCAGGGATCAGACATCTCTTTCTGGCGTCCACGGGCATACACACACAAATAAAACATAATTCTAAAGAGACACTGTCTTAGTTAGGGTTTCTATTGCTGCAACGAAGCACCATGACCAAGAGCAAGTTGGGGAGGAAAGAGTTTATTTGGTTTTAACTTCTACATTGCTGTTATCACCAAAAGGAGTCAGGACAGGAATTCAAGCAGGATAGGAACCTGAAGCAGGAAGCTGATGCAGAGGCCGTGGAGGAGTGCTGCTTATTGGCTTGCTTCCCATGGCTTGCTCAGCCTGCTTTCTTGTAGAACCCAGGCACCATCCACCATGGGCTGGGCGCTCCCTCATCAATCACTAATTAAGAAAATGCCCTAAAGCTGTATCTTATGGAGACGGTTTCCCAATTGGAGTTCCTTCCTCTCTGATGATGCTAGCTTGTGTCAAATTAGCATAAAACCAGCTAGCACAGACCCTGTCTCCAAAAAAACAAAAACAATCAACTATCAACAAAAATCTCAGCATGTTAAAGATACTGACTAGACCTTTATTGCAAAATAACCTTAAGCCATTATTGGTCATTATCTCAGCAGTTACAGTAATATGGCCTAATATTCCTTAGTGACAAAGAGATTTTTTTTTTACTTTTCTTTTAAGATCTACCTGCCTCTGCCTCCCCAGTGTTAGGATTAAAAGCATGAACCACCGGGTCCAGCTGAGGGATGATTTACTTGAGTTTTCACTCTGGAACTCATGATCATCCTCCAGCCTCAGCCTCTCTAGTGCTGGGATTACAGGTGTGTGCTGCTGGCAGTACCTGCTGGAGTCAGAGCCTCAGGCTTCCCCCAAGAAGGCATTTCACTCAGAGTCACAGCTGAGGGCCCAGTTTAGTTTTTCAGTTCTTCACTCATTATTTTATAGTTTCTTACTATGTGTGTGCTTGCGTGCACATACCATATCACATGTATGGAAATTAGAACCTTTAGAAGTTGATTTTCTCTTTCCACTGTGTGCGCCCTGGGGATCAAACTCAGGTCATCAGGCTTGTCAGCAAATACACTTACCTGCTGAACTGTCATGCTTGTCCCCATTCATTTATTCTTTGAAACAGGGTTTAATGTAGCCCAGGATAGCCCAGCACTTGGTGTGCAGCCAGCACTGGCCTTACATTTCTTATACTCCGGCCTCAGCTAGTGCTACGGTTCTGAGCATGCCTCACCATACCTGGCTAAATTTTTTTTTTAATTCAGTACACTTTTCATTGAGATTTATACCCGTTCTCTAACAATTCACCTCATGAGGACAAGTGTCATAACCAGTTGCCAGCATTGTAACCTGATAGGAGTCCCCTGGGTGGGGCTTCCCGCTGCTTCCGCCTTCCTGTTCTCGAGGCTGTCATCCCTCTGTATTTGGGTCCATGTCTGTGAGCAAAGGCAGAGTTTCAGAATGGTCTCTGGATGCCAACAACTTCCCAGTGCACAGAGCACAGTCTAAGATGTCACTTACACTCTGTCAGCACCTCCTAGCAGTCCATCACATAGAAGCCTGGACTAAGAGCCCCAAAAGACTCACAGGTGACACTTCCTTCCCTTCCTCCCACTCCCCAACACTGCACACACACTTTGATCAGTAGAGAAAATATTTCACAATCACAATTTGAGTGAAACCGCTTGTCTCTCTAACTGACAATAGAAGAAATAAATGTCTCTGCTTTTAAAGGGTGGCCCTCTCCTGTAGCTGGAATATTATGGAATGACCTCCTTTTGAAGGCTCTGCATAGCAGGAATTTTCCCAATGGCATGCATAATCTGCCAGTCATTAACCTTGAGTGGGTGACTTGCTTCAGATTTTCCTTCTGCAATAATGTATTTATTTGCATGGTTGGGAGGGGACAACATACATAAATCAGCAGAACAATCACTTGCCGTCTAACTTTCTCAGTTGTGCTGGCTGGTTTTATGTCAACTCGGCACAAGCTGGAGTCATCAGTGGAGGGAGTCTCCGTTGAGAAGATGCCTCCTTTAAACTGGTCTGTAGACAAGCCTGTGGAGCATTCTCTTAGTGATTGATGGGGGTGGGTCCAGCCCATTGTGGGTGGGGCTACCCCTGTGCTGGTGGTCCCGGGTTCTCTAAGAATGCAGGCTGAGAAAACATGGAGAGCAAGTCAGTAAGCAGCACTCTTCCATGACCTCTGCATCAGCTCCTGTCTCCAAGTTCCTACTCTGTTTGCGTTCCTGTTCTGACTTCCTTCATTGATTAACAATGATATGGACGTATAAGCCCTTTCCTCCCCGAGTTGCTTTGCTCATGGTGTTTCACCACAGCAACCCTGACTGAGACAGTTGCCCTTACCAGCATCACAGGTAAGAGCAGTTACCTGCCTACTTGTAAAGTACTCATAAAGCTAAAACATGTTGGGATGTCTATTCTGGAAAGTTCTTGATGCAGTCGTTTTGGGGAGGTGCATGTGCACAAGTATGTGTTGAGATAAAGTCTGAAAGAATAAGGCTGTCCTCACTCCCTACATAGCCCCGACTGTCCTGAAACTCCACATCCTGCCCAAGCCTCCCAAGAACTAGGTTTACAGACCTGTGTCACCGCACCTGGTTATCAGTTTTGTGATAGTGGCGCACCCCTTTAATCCCAGTGCTTAAGAGGCAGAGGCAAGTGGATCTGTCCCTGAGAGTTCAAGACGAGCTTGGTCCACAAAGTGAGTTGCGGGACAGCCAGGGCTACACAGAGGAACCTTGTCTCGGAAAATCCCTCGACTGGTGCTGGAGAGACAGCTCAGTTGGTAAAGCGCTAGCCGCTCATGCAGGAGGCCCTGAAACTGGGTCTGCAGCATCCACTCACAGATCCAGGTGTGGTGGGTGGGTGTGTGAGTGTGTGAGTCTTTTCCTTTCTGAACAGCCAGCCAAGTGAGCTCTGGGTTCAGTGAGACCTCATACACACACACACACACACACACACACACACACACACACACACGCACACGCACACATGAATACTGCATTCTTATACTGCATAGGCGCAAAAGAGTCCTTAGACAGGAGGCACCACGTCAGTGAAGCTACTGCCACCTGTTTGTTGCTGCTGCTACAGAACTCGGCCTTAGCCGCAAAGCTCCTTGGGAAAAACTCTTTGCAAGCTGCCTGTCTTCTCCTGGCTTCCAGGATTCCCATGCAAGCATCATATTTTACTCCTGACTCAGTACAGTGTACTTCCTACTGACAAGGCCCTTTCAACTCAAAGACAGTGCCTGGGAGCATTTAAGACTGAGGGCTCAGGAAGCACATTAGCAGCACTGTAAAGTATTCACCACCTCACGAAACAGAGTCCAGCCCACGGTGTAAGAACTGCCTCAGCTTCCTTGACTGCCTTCGGAAACTGGCCTGTAGTTTTGGAAAGCACCTGTGTGGTGGCTACTTTTCTCGTTGCTGTGACAAAAACAACTTAAGGGAGAGAGGGTTTGTCTTGGCTCACAGTTTTAGGAGATACGTCCAGAGGAGAGCCATGGTGGCAGGAGCATGAGCAGCTGGTCCCATGGCATCCACAGTCAGGAAGCAGAGAGATGGATGCTGGGCCTCAGTACACTTTTTCCTTTCCATTCAGTCCCGGACCCCAGCCAGGAAATGGGTCCTCATTCCTCAATTAAATCTTTCTAGAAACACCTTCACAGTCAGATCCAGAGGTATATTTTCATGGTGATTCTAGGTCCAGTTCAATTGACAGTGAAGTGAACCCCCACAATATGGCATAGGTTCTCTGGAGCGATGGATGAGATCTTCCTAGAAAGATCTCATTCGTGGGTTATTCTATTCCCAGAACCAGAAGCCCCAGGCTGACCTCAAACTCATATAGCTGTTGATGACCTTGAACTCCTAATCCTCCAACCTCTACCTCCCAAGTGCTGGGATTACAGGTGTACACCACCATGCCCCGTTTATGTGGTGCTAGACTGGGGATCAAATCCCGAGCACCACGCATGTTTGGCAAGCACTCTGTAAGCAGAGCTACAGGCTCAGCTTCAGGTCTGCTTTTTACTGTTCCTCCACCAGGGGGAAATGACCTCTAGTCCTTTGTGCTGTTAACCTTCTGGTGAGGACTCGTCACAGATAAAATTGGAATCTTCCTTTCCAGTCCTACTTTCCTGTTGGCCATAATGACTCCTTGGGAAAGCCAACAGGGTCTGGTGTGTCAGTTAGAACTGCCTCTGGGCTTTCAGGCCACCGTACCATTGGTGCGCTAGCATTCAAGGCTGGAAAAACATGGCTGCCTCTAGTCTGGTTCCAGGGGGCGAGTCTAGTTCAGGTGTTCCAGGTCTCCTAATGTTGGCAAACTAGGCCAATGCCCCTGACCTTTGCAGAGTGACTTTAGTGGCTTGAGACCGGCAAGATTCCCCTCACAGGTGTCTGTCTGTCTTCCTGGGACATTTTCATTCATATTATTAAGAAACAAGACAAAAAGGGAACGGGACTTGTGAGGAGCAGTGCGGCTTGGGTTATAGGCAGGCGCTCAGCTGCCTGTGCCTTGGACTGGAGCTGGCCCTAAAGCTGCTTCAGGAGACAAGAAGCAGTTCCGTGTCACAGTGGAGGAACTGGAAACCAGGCAGGAGACAGCTTTTTCCCAGCTTTCGTGACTAGGACACCCGGCAGACTGGAGCATCTTTTATCTTAGTGCCTTGTTACATGCTGTGTACAGCGATCAGTCAACTACATACTCTTATTTTTATTGAGATAGTCTCATGAAGTCCATGCTGACTTCTGCATCACTGTATGCCAAGGATAACCCCTCCTCTGGCTTCCACCTTCTGAGTTCTGAGATTGCAGATGCACACCACCATATCCTGTTTATGTGTGGTTGGGCGTGGAATCCAGGGCTTCGTGCATGCTAGGCAAGGGCTCTCCCTACGGAGGCATGTCCTCAGCACCCAACTATAAACACTTTCAAGAAGTGAAAGTTACAAGGCGGATGCCTGCATCCATGCCAGCAGCTTCAGCATGCTATCCTCATTCTTGGTCCTGCCTACCCCAAGCCCTTGGCGGTACTGGTGCATTGAAAACTCCTGAACTGACCCTGGGAATCCTTCTTGGTGTGCTTGCACACAGGGGTGCGTGGCCTCGTCCCACCTGTTCCTCCCCAGCCCTCCACCCCCAGCCCAGCCATGACTGGGGTGGTCCTGGCATGCTGGGTATCTAGACAGCTTTTCGTCGGTTGCTCATCAGCATGCTAATTGTCATATAACTAATTATGCCCTGAATTCCAGTTGATTTTCTTAATGAGACAGCTGGGTTAATTATGTAATCGTATGATTACATTAGCCCAGAGTGTCCTGGCAAAAAGTAGAGTCTGCCACTATGTGATGTCATTGCTGGGCTGGTCCTCACAAGAAACACATTCATCCTGGAGCTGGTGGCAGGGGACAGCCCTGTGTTACCTGCAGAGCCGTCTGCGCAAACACGGGCCCAGGGTTTAAGATGGGACTCCTGAGCCCTCACAGTGTGGGGTGGATCTGTTTGCCACGAGCCCAACTGCCGTCTCCAAGTCTTCCCTGGCACAAACAGTCGCAGCCAGATCTGGAGCTGGCTTGTGGTCCTGGTCGCTTCAGTGAAGCCCTTAGTAATTCTTTATTTACACACTTCACTTTATTGGGGCTTGCCTGCTTCTCGGGTAGTGATCGGAGAATCCCAAACCAAATGTCTGTATTAAAGTCCTGGAGGGCCAGGGTGAGTGGCTTGACCGGAGTGTATAAATGGCCCCAGACTGGCCCCCCGAATTGTTTTCCATTGTTCCCCACCCCCACAGAAGCAGACGCTCCTGAGAGGTCCACCTCTGTTGAGTTACCACTCTGCCTGGTCACACTGGTGTCCTGGTTCTTCCTCTGCCAGGACTTCCTTCTCAGCATCAACACACTCTCCTCGGTGACTTCCGAAACTCAGCAGATGTCATGCAAGAGTCTCTTGTGTCCTCACAACTAACAAGCGCACCCGCAGAAGCTGGCCCCCAGCTGAGCCCCTCTTATCACCCCTGCCACCACCTCCCTCATCCCTAGTCCAGTGATCCTTTACTCCCTGGGCTCACCCTGCCTACTGCATCCTACTGGCCACTCTTGGCGCACACCCATCAATCCAGAGCACTGGCCAGAGATCTTTATGTATCTTCAGGCTGACCTCAGAGACTCACTTTGTAGCTAAGGATGACCTTGAATTTCTGATATTCTGGGCCTGGTTTGTGTAGAGCTAGGGATTCAACCTAGAACCTCATGTATGCTAGGCAGGTACCAACTGAGATACAGTCATTTATCTCAAGAGTAAGAAATTTGAGATTCATAGCCCCAAGATGTTCTTATTTTATGCATATAGTATGCACGGACAATTATAGTAGTGTATTTAAAAACTCTACATCACATTCTAGAAACAGAATAAAAAGCTGCAGCCGGGCGTCGTTGTTCATACCTACAATCCCAGTTCTTTGGGAGCCGAGTGCTGGAGATTACAAAGTCAAGGATAGCCTGGTCTGCAAAGTGAGTTCAAGTACATCCTAGGCAACTTAATGAGAACCTATGTCAAAATGAAAATAAACAGAAATTGAGGCTGTAGCTCAGTGGTAGAGGGCTTGCCTAGCATGCATCCAGTCCACAGCACCACACACAGTGATGGTGAGGAGTAAAAAGGAAAGGAAAGGTTTTATTAAAAACATAAAAACATGTTCTCCTTGAAAATTATATGTGTATATATACATATAAATTGTTTGCTAATAGTGTTAGGCCTTGAACCCTGGGCCTTGCATGTTCTAAGAAAGCATTCTAAGACTGAGCTATATACCCTCAGTCCACTGAAGTTATATGTTTGTGTGAATGATGAGTGTGTGCATATAGAGATCAGAGATTAACCTTGAGTGTTATTCCTCAGGAGCTGCCTGTCTTGGATTTTTGTTGCTTGCTTGCTTGTTTATTTGTTTGTTTGTTTGAGACAGTCTGTCACTGGGAGCTGAGGCTTGCTAATTAGGCTAGGCTGGCTGGTCAGCCAGCGAGCCCCAAAGATCCTCCTGTCTCTGGGCTTACAAATGTTCATCCCCCCCTCCCCTCTTCCTAGCTTTTTACATGTGTTCTGGTGCTCAAATTCTTCACCAACTTAACCAACTGAGTGCCTTCTCAGCGTGTCCCTGCTTGATGGACAATGGAGTTGCTTCCAATCTGTGATCTCTATGAATAAACTATTGTCGCCTGGACAAGTTGTTTTCTTTGAGGGCTTTTCATTTTGAGGCAGGGCCTCACGTATCCCAGACAGGCCTTGAATTTGCTACATAGCCAAAGATGGATTGCTACATAGCCAAGGCAGAATTCTGATCATCCTGCCTCCACCTCCTGAGTTCTGGGATTATTCTGATGAAACACCACACCTGTTTATACAGCACTGAGGAGGGAATCCAGGACTTCCTCCATGAAGCAAGTACACTATCAGCTAGGCTATCTCCTCGCTCCTCAGCCCCTACTTTGATTTTTTTCTTTTTTTAAGGCAAATATTCCTGCTAGGTCATTGAACTTGATAAGAATTACGCTGTTTTTTTTTTTTTTTAAAATAATTGATTCATTTTATCCTCTTAAAAAACAGATTTCCACTTGCTCCATATCTGCTCTGTCATTTGATATTGTCTAATGGTGATGTTTCCCCCGACCACCACCTTTTGATCCTTAGATCTTTCTTTACATTTCTCCAATCTGTTGCCCTCCTTCTGCCTCCTCCTCCCCCCACCCCCGTGCCCCTTTTCTTTCCTTTGCTTGTCTTTTTGAGGTAGGGTCTCGAGCTAAACTGAAATTCAGGATCCTCCTACTCATCCTCCCAAGTGATGATATTAGAGACCTGAGCAATTGCACCAGCCTATAGACACCCTTTATAAAGCTGAAGGAGTTCCATCTTGAATGAGCATTGAATCTTGTCAGCTTTTTGTTTGTTTTTGGTTTTCTACTACCATATAGCTTGTTTCTTATTGTCAAAGCATGGCTTAAAAAAAAAAAAAGTTGGTTTTCAAGTGTGACACCAATGTTGCATTCCTAAGATAAACCTCTCTTGGTCTGGGCCTGTGGCTCAGTAGAACATACTCACCTAACGTGCACAAGGCCCTGGTGGGATCCCCGGTAAACCTAATGAGCGAATGTATACACATACATGCATACAAAATTGGCTGGAGCAATCCATTAGCGCTTTACTAAGAATTCTTGTCTTTAAATTCGTAAGGAATCTTGATTATAGTTTTTTGGGGTTTGGGGGTGAGCTTGTTTTTGTTTTTGTGTCGTTTTTGACCAGAAGACAAGGCTCTGAGCTCACTTCCTGAGCTGGGAAGTGTTCCCTCTTCAAAACTGCCGTTATTTCTTCTTTATACCCCTTCCTGAAGTTCGACTCTGAAGCCATCTGGGCCTGGGACGGTTCTTTCTTTAACCATTTTTTTTTTCTTTTTCTTCACCAGCTTTTGGCAGTTTTATACATGCATATATTTGCACACACCGTACCCTCTCTTATCCTCTCCCCTTTAACTCCTCTTCTTCCCAACAAGTTCCCCTCATTTTCGTCATCTTTTTTCCTGGTTTGTGACTCGCTGAGCTTAAGTAGGGTTGCTTACGTGCCCGTGAATGAGACATTTTTGTCGGAACTTCAGGCAACTGACCGGTGGCTGCAGCGCTGAAGAGAACAACTCCTCCTCCTCCTCCTCCTCCTCCTCCTCCTCCTCCTCCTCCTCCTCCCTCGGCTTAGCGACCAACGGCTGCCAATAGCGCTCCGCCATGGCAGGACGACCGTGGGCCTGGGACTGCAGTTTCCATTTCAAATCCAACTCAAGAAAAGATAGAGCACTAGTAACATTTTTTAACTTCTTTTTGAGTCAGATTTGGTCATTTCCTTTTTTTTTTTAATTTACATGTGTGTACACACTGGGGAGTGTGTATGTGGAGGTCAGAGGTCAGTCTAGTGTGTCATTCATCAGGGTCTCTCACTGGGATGTGGGGCTCTCCAAGTAGGCTAAGGTGACTAGCCAGCAAGCCCCAGGGGTGTTGTGTCTCACTGGCCGCCAGACCTGGCATTTCATATGAATGCTGGGCATCAGAACTCAGGTCCTCCTGCTTGTGTGGCGGGCACTTTACCCACTGAGCTCTCTTCCCAGTTTGGGGTTTTTTTTTTAAACAATTTGTCACCATATTGACCAGTCTGGCCTCAAACTTACATAGATCTGCCTATCTGTGCCTTCTAGACTGCTGGGATTACAGGCATGCCACACCACACCCGGCTCTGGGAAAACTTTTAAGGGATGATCCACCTCTTCTAAATTACCGAATTTATTGGCATGATGGTAACCAAAGTATATTTATCATCTTTTTTTTTTTTTCTGGTTTTTTTCAAGACAGAGTTTCTCTGTGTAGTTGTGGTGCCTGACCTGGATCTTGCTCTGTAGACCAGAGATCCACCTGGCTCTGCCTCCCAAGTGCTGGGATTAAAGGCGTGCGCCACCACCACCTGGTATCTTTTCTTTTTTTTCTTTTAAACAACAGAGTTACTATATGTCCCTGGCTGGCCTGGAACTCAATATATAGACTAGTCTAGCTTCAGACTCATTCACCTGCCTCTGACTCTCAGTGTTGGCACTAAAGGTGTATTCTGCTATCTGTGGAATGGGCCATTAGTGATAGGGCATTCCTCTAATCCCAGGAGTCCAGGAGGCACAGACAGGCAGGTCTCTGTGCATTAAAGGCCAGCCTGATTTACATACTGATTTACATGCCAGCCAAGGCTACACAGTGAAACCCTGTCTTTAAAAAAAAAAAAAAAAAAGCGTGTATGGTCACATCCATTCTTTCATTTTCTGATCTTGGGATTTGTAAATTCTATGTTTTTTCTAGATCAGTCTGGCTAGAAGCTAATCAATTTCAATGATTTTTTTTCCTTAAGAACCTGCTTTTGTTTGCATTGATTTTTTTTTTTCTTTTTGCCTTTTCAGTTTTATTGCTCCCCAATCTCCTTTGCTCACTTCTGCTTACTTTGCGTTTGATTGGCTCCTTTTTTATGTTCTTAAGTGGAGGTCCAGAGCATGGTTTATTCCATTGTGGCCAGAGAATGTGCTTTGGATGATATTTGTTCTTTTGAATTTATCAAGACTTGTTTGCGGCTCTGCTGCCTACTGATGGACGTTCCCTGTACATATGAAAGGAGCACTTGTTGTGCAGCTGTGTAGGCCACCAAGGTGGCTGGTAGTCTGTGTTCTTCAGGCTTTTGCAGCCAGGCTGACTGTTGGCTGGCTTTCTCAGTGGATGAGTCCTAGCCTTGCATTTTCAAGACTCTGGCTTCCTTCCCCGGCACCACAGGGCAGAATTATTGTCTACCTGTTTATGTTATTAATAAATGTGAATGGAGATTTGAAATCTGTACCCATTATTATGGATTTTTTTTTCTTTTTCCTCCTGTCCTATCTGTTTTTGCTTAGTGTATTTTGGGGTGTATACCTCTAGCCTCTTTGGCAAGCCTTTGAGAGCAAGATGTTAGTCTTGTTTATCACATATCCCTTTAGCACCCTGAAACACCCTGGTGTCCTTATCATTAATATTATCAGTTACTTTTGGTGGTGATGGGTGGTTCTGGTCATGCCCGGCACTGAGCTCCTGACTCCCCCTCTGTCTTTATTAAGGCAACTACTTAAGTATCTCTGTCTCCTCTTACTAAAAAAAAGCCCCTCTTTGCCCATTTATACAGAACCCATCTTCCAGTCATCTGATCTCTAGTGTGGCCAAGTTTTTTGTTTTGTTTTACTTTTGATATTTGACGTACCTGGGCTACCTCTCCAAAGAGGCTGGTTCCTACTGACTTGGCTTAGTATCCCTTGCAGTGCCCAACCCTGGCCTTTCCCAGATCATGTAGCCACTTAGGAAACCCTTGTTAAATTAGTGTATGAAGAGACAGTGTAATTGAGGTGGCTGCTGGCTCAGGAAGTAGCATTCTTAATTAGCATTTTGCATACCTGTTGGCCTGGCCAGCTTCCCTTCCCATCCCTGTCCCTGGGGGAGATGCCAGCACCTGACACATCACAGCATGCCCTCCCCCAGCTTCTGCAGGAAGGACTAGAATTAATGAGCTAATGTTACCGCGCTTAGCAAAATGTGCTGAATAAATCCAGGTGAGAGGGTTGTTTGTTATATAATTATGCTGTTTAAGTCCTGAGTTGCATAACGAACTGCACACTACCTCTGAGCGTGCTTCAGGAATTAACTTATCAGATGATCATCGTAAAATGTTTTTTGAGTTTGTCATGGTGGGTGGATGGGGATAGTGGCAAAGCATGTTGGGTTGGAGGCTGGGCAGGTGCCTTACAGAACTTTGCATGTTATTCTTCTGTCTATGGGTGTGTTCTGTCTCCTCCCTCAGACAATTCTGTAATTGAACTGCTGAGATCGGAGGCTTCTGACGTACAGCCTGAGACCTAACAATGCTTGTGTGGAGTTTAAATGGCATTGGAAATCGTTAACGAGACAGAAAGCTATGATTTCCCCAGCTTAACATGCAGGTCGGGGTTTGGCCTGCTGAAGTTCATTGTCTTGGTCTCCAGCTCAAACATGCTAGGGCTATTATACCATCATGTGGTAATTAGCCGTTCCTTTAATACACATAATAAAAATTAAGCCTAAGAAGTACTTTACCAATGGCTTTTACATATCCCAAAACAATATTCCAATGCTGTGGGCCTTTAGTCATGCAATGTACCATCATAAAGTTGGGAGTCTAATGCATCAAACTATTAGAACATAGAGTTCCTTTTCCATTCTGTAGCCAGTTTTGCTAGTCAGACATTAACTTTAATACTGTTAAATTAAATATAGATGCCATAATGAATAATTACAAGAGTGCCAGAACTTCCATTTACAGCGGGGCATGCTGAGAATTTGTCTAAAGGCTTAGTTGGTTACTATTTGCTTCATAACATGTGTGTTCTCTTCATATGTTACTGGATTCCTGCTGAATGGCAAGATGGAAGCTATTTTTTCGTCAGAGACAGACACACTGGGTCCTGGTCTTTAAATAGGAGCGGCCTGGAGGAGGCTGGGGGACGGCTCAGGCAGTCAAGTGCTTGGCAAGCATGAGGGTCCGAGTTCCATCCCCAGGACCCGTTGAAAAGCTCCTGTGAGCTTGTAACCCCAGAGCTGGGGAGCTGGACACTGGTGGGTTCCTGGGCCGTGCCAGCCAGCCAGTCTAGCCTCCTTAGTGAGGAAGGAAGGAGGGGAATGAAGGTCAGGTTGACCCAGGCCGGATGAAAGGCACTGTCTCAGCAAGATGGAGAAAGACTGAGAAAGGTGCACGTGCACACGTGTGTAAACTGCAGCCTTAGATCTGAGACTGAGAAAGGTGCACGTGCACACGTGTGTAAACTGCAGCCTTCGATCTTGAAAAGCCACACTGGTGCTGGCAGTTGTGCTAGAGAAGGCACCGTCAGTGACCACTCATAGAGTGTTCTCCAAGTGCAGCACCTTCCCTCTCCACCCCGATCTGGATCAAGTTCAAATTGTCCTTCTATATAAAGGAGGCTGGGGACATTTCACTCATTTCTTTCAGTCCATTTTCCCAGCCTGAAGACACAGAGGCCAAAGAGTGATCCAGGTTTCCTGAGAAGATACTGCAATTAAAAAAATACCTGTGATGCTTTGAGAATTCCATTCTTCTTGTTATTGCCACTCCCGCTTAGCAGAACTATGTTCCCAAAATAGCTCTAGCAATCTAACATAACATAAATATTTTAATGCTGATTGAAATAATAATGAAAAGTCATGAATGAGAAAGGCAGACAGGCAGGGACTTTGTATATAGGCCACATAAGTACCCAGTAGGCCTCAGATTCACATGATGTACAGTGTTGGTGTTAAGCCCCAGTGCAGGGCTCCCTTGGGGCTGCAGACTCCAGCTCCACACATCCTAATGACACGTGGAGTAAACTCTGTGAACACATAGACATCGCAGAGAATTCCAGACTCTGGTGAAACAGCATTCACAGAGCCAGGGTGGGCCAGCCCTTGCTTCCAGGAACCAGGGGTGGTCTGAAAAATTAATGACCCTGGCATTGGAAAATTAAGTGAGCTCTTGAATATATACCCTCACTGATCTGCCATGTGTGCTGTTTAGCATTCCTTGAGAGGAGACTAAATCTCCACAGCCATCCCCAGGCAAGGCTGGCGCCCCAGCCAGAAATAGATTCGGTAATCTTTCTAAGCCCTGTGACTTGGGTACTCTTCCACTCCCAGAATTCCAAAGGGTGTGTTCCCCTGGGGCCCAGCAGGTGGGTTGTAATTGCCTCCTAGACAGAAGGAAAATGAAGATCAAATTGACCCAGAGCATTTAGTGTCTGTCTGTCTGTCTTCTGCTGAGAATTCATGGGAAAGCCAGAGGCCAAAAGCCAGTCCTGTAAATTGCATGTCTGCTTTTTCCAACTGTATCTAATACTGAGTAAATCTACTGGCAGACGTCATTCTTTTGGGGGGGGAGGGCCAGTCTGTGGGAGTGTGAATGAACGAACATGCCTATGGAAGCCAGAGGTCCACTTCAGGTATTGTTCCTCAGGAGCCAATGTCTCTTGCTGGCCTGGAACTCAGGAGTTCAGCAAGGCTAGCTGGCAGTGAGCTAGAGAGATCCATCTGTCTCCACTGCACTATTAGGATTACAACACCACACTTGGCTTTTCATGTAGGTGCTGGGGACACAGACTCAGTCCTTATGCTTGCACACCAAGCTCTTTACTGACTGAGCCATGTCCCTAGTGCCCAGTCCCCACGTGTTCTTCTGTTCACAAGGCCTCAGGACTGGCCCAGATGCTCTTCTGCTCTCTCTATTCTAATGGGGAACTTGGTGGCTTTCTAGCTGGCTGGCCACAGGCCTGCAGCAGGGGTAATGCTGGGTCACCCCCAGTTGTGCTTTTATAGGGGTCTCCAGTCTTAGAACCATCAACCACACACCTCTGACTGTTCTTAACACCCATCATCAGTAAAGGAGGATGACAATTTAAAAAAAAAAAAGACCACATCATGCTGTAGGTGTAGTTCAGGGGATAGAGCATACACGAATTTCAACATGCTCGAAGCGCTGGATCAGATGCCCAGCAGCACATGATGTAGGTGTTCTGTTACATGCCTCTAATCCCAGCACTTGAGAAATGGAGTCAGGGAATCCGAAGTTCAAGGCCAGCATGGTATATATGAGCCTCTGCCTCAAAAAGTAAAATAAAATAAAGGACCATGTCCTTACAGAGCCCAAGGGTACTTCCCTCTCTCCAAGAGTTTTCATGTATAGAATAGTGATCACCTGGAGTCAACAGGCTTAGGTCCGCTTTCTCTGGGCCTACCAGCCAGTCAGGTAAACTCAGGCCAGCCCTTCCTCTGTACTGAACTTCAGTGCTACTTCTGTACTGTGTCATTGTGAGACTCTTGCAAGAAAATGTCCTGTCCGTATGAGTGTTCTGTGGCCTTTGCAACTCCCTTAGTCCCAAGTCCATCAACTTCCTAAACACATTTCAATAGAGGCACCTTCCCGTGGGCTAGTATCCTCCAGAGAGGGCTCTGCAATAAGACAGGCTTCCCTGGGCCCTTCCCCGACTCAGCGTCCCTGCAGCTCTCTTTCTGTCTGACCGATGGATGGAAATCCTTAAAGAACCGCACCCACCAGAGTTGGCAACACCATGAGTCCTGGCGTCACTCCATTTTCACATGTAAGGATCTTGGACTCAGTTCCTTCTTTGTCAAACTGCCCACCTAGCCAGTGGCCAAAGGGGCTATGAAGGGGGAATTGAGGCCCCCAGAGAGTCTCCAGGAGGTGACTTCTAGATACTGGCCTAGAATTGACAGTAAAGGGCTGGTGTGGCTCAGAGGTACAACACCTACTTAGACGCCCCCAGTAAGGAACCTGGGGTGTGTCAGCAGAAGAGGACTTGCCTAGAATCCACCAGTGAGGGGCTGAGAGCATGGCTTGGTGGTGGAGTGTTTCCTGGATGAGGGTCTGGGTGCAGTATGCTGACCTGTGTTCTCCCATTGTGTAGATCCTGTGCCAGCCCTGGACCTCGGGCAACAGCTCGAAATAAAAGTGCAGCGTCTACACGACATTGAAACAGAGAACCAGAAACTTAGGGAGACACTGGAAGAATACAACAAGGAGTTTGCCGAAGTGAAAAATCAAGGTCGGTGGCAAATGCCTGCCTGCCTTTGCTTTCTGCCCCCCGCCCCGCCCCCTTAATTGCCTTCTTCGTACTGTTGGAACTGGCTGTAATTGTTACCCTCCTCATGAAGCCAGGGTGGGGCAAGCAGCCGAATCTCTTAAACAAAGATAATGACACCGCCTAACTATGCCACAGCTAAACTTTTCCTCCCGCAATAACTACACAGGATTTTTATTGCTCTTGGTCTGGGCCGGATCAGGATTCTTTGAAAATTCCTCCTGTATCATCTTGTGATAGGATCTGTCTTTTCAAAGACTGATGTGTCGCCTCTGGGCGACACCTGTCAGACAGCCAGCTCCTGATCAAAGGGTCATACACAGTAAGTCATTTAGTAATTGCTACCGATCCATTAAGGCCCCAGACAAGACACAGCCTTGCAAGTTGCGTGCTTACACACCATTCTTCCCATGTCGACCTCATCTATTCACTGTGGAGCTCATGAAGAAAACAAAAAAAACCAACAGGCTCTTGGCAGGGCTACCTTGCATCACAAGGCAGGGGAGGCAAAGGCTTTTCCTGATGGGGACAAACATAAAGAAATTTGCCCTATACCTAAAAGCCAGTGTGTTCAAACTCCTAGAACTTTGACCTGGCCTGGTGTAAGCTGCAAATCCAGCTACTTCGGGGGCCAAGGTAGGAGGATCCAAAGTCCAAGGCCTGCCTACTTAGTGAGAACTTGTCTCACAAAAAGCAAAAAGAGGGCTGAGGATATGTGGCTCAGTGGTTGAAAATCTTCCAGCGAGGGACTGGGGGTGTGGTTCAGTGGTTGAGTGTGTGCCCAGCCTTGCATCCTCAAGGCCCTAGGTTCAATTCTCCATTAATAAAAAATAAAAACAAATAATACAAAAAGCCCCAGAGCCTCCTGGCTTCCTTGTGTTGAAGAAAAAAGCCCAATTCAACAGCAGTCACAAGGTTTATAAAGCAACTCCCTGGTTTCTTGTGTGTCTTTATGGTTTTGTTTTAGAGACGTAGGTGAAGGCTTAGGGAGAAGGGAGGGGCATCAACCTGGCTGGTTCCTCTGCATGCCCTGCTATTTAGTGAGCTTTTAGAAAACTAATCAAAAGCTAAATGACTGGGATTGTGACGAGCATCCTTCTTGCCTTAGAGACTGTTGGAGACAGACTTGGGAGGGGGCACTGTCTGTGGGAAGATCCAGAAAGAAGCTGGGATGGCATAGGAGGAGTTTCAAGGACAGACAGGCCTGGAGTGTGAGGGCAGCAGGTTCCTCTCAGGGGCCTGTGATCACACACTGACTGGAGCTTGAATCCATGGTGGGATGCAGAAAATTTGGGACTCAGATCCCACTTGAGTCTGGTTCTGCTGAGAATATGATGGCCTCTGGGACCACAGGGACAGCATTGTCCCGCTCAGAAGGGAACTGTTAGGGCCACGAAGCTGGGATCCTGTGAGACTTTTCTCTCCCGCAGTAGCCTTCTGCAACAGCTGCCAGTAGGGTTTGTTTCTTTCAAACTGCCCGATGCCCGGGTGACAGATAAATATGTGCACATCTGGTTTGTTGCACATACCTAGAGAAAAATCTCCTTGTTCTTTTTACTTTTAGCTCCAGTGACCTGCTCTATTTGCTGCCTCTGAGACAGGGGTTTTACCTAGCCCAGGTTAACCTCAAAACCTGTAGCTCAGGCTGGCCTCAAACTCAGTGTATAGCCAGTCTGATATCAGACTCACTGTAAATGGCCTTGGCTAACCACAAATTATTCTGTAACTCAGGCTGGCTTCAGACTCACCGTGGATTTGAGTCTATCCTCAAACTTACTATGAAGTTCAGACTAGCCCTCACCTAGTAATTCTCTTACCTCAGCCTCCTTACAAATGCTAGCATTGCAGGCATGTGCCACCATTCCAGTCCTAATTTGTCTTCAGTGCGTGTTCATGGGAGCACACACAGTACACATGGCCACCAGGCAGGTGGCACTGTGAGAGCTAGGGCTACAAGCCCTGTCTGGCCTGCCACGTTCTGCTTCATTCATTACCTCAACAACCCGTACCAGATTCCGGAATGCAAAGAAACTCGAGTAGGCCTTGGAGGCGCCACTGCTTGTGGCTGGTGTCACAATGCTCAGTTCCACAAGGATGACTATTAGAACAGAGGGGTCCAGGTGGCGAGGACCCTCACCATTCATTTTGACTGCTTAGATGTCCTCAGCTCAAGCCACTGAAGTGACTGCTGTCAGCTTATCATGAGCGGAAAGACACTTCTAAGAGCTGCCCAAGCCCTGCTGACCCACTCCAGCTGGACCTGCAGGGGGCCCCTCCTCAGGCGTCCTTTGCTACAGAGCACTTCCAGGCCCCTCCCAGACACCTGAGTGTCCTCCCACATCCCACAGCATCAGCCCTCTATAGGGAGCCCTCATCCACCAAAGCTGGTGGCCAGGGCAGAGTCAACACCGACACCCAAGCTCCATGGTGGTTCCCCCTTCCCCAGCTCAGTGAGTGACACTCAGCCACAGTGCCTGGCACTTTCCATCCCATGGGAGACAACAGCAAAGCTGCCTCGGTGGCTGATGGGGTCTATGTCTGACTCCACTTCCAAAATGTTTGCACCCTTTCCATGTAGTAAAGTCTTTAAACCCACACCAAAACTTGATTAGTCTGCCCTCAGTAGAGGACCAATTTCAGCTGCATCAGTAAGACAATACTATGTTTTACCATCGATTTCCCTCTTTTCTAAGTGTGCTGGAGGGACCACCACAATCCTTCCTGGCAAAACCCATTGATCCTCCCCAACTTGAATACTACAAGTTCAATTTCACATTGAGGGAGTAAAAGGTCCCCAAAGGGACTCATAACCATTGATTTTGTGTCAGCGTGGACAAGCTCGAGTTTAAAATACAGCGATCCCGGCAGGTTACGAAAGCCTGGTTCACCCAGCTATGAGGAACCGCTTCCCTTACTGTTGGTTTTTCGGTCTTTGATTCTGCAGAGGTTACGATAAAAGCACTTAAGGAGAAAATCCGAGAATACGAGCAGACTCTGAAGAGCCAGGCCGAGACCATTGCTCTGGAGAAGGAACAGAAGTTGCAAAATGATTTTGCAGAGAAGGAGAGGTGAGTTCAGCCTCACAGCTCCCATTGCCCCCACAGCACCAATAAACACTTCACCTCCAACCCTGATGTCACATGATAGTTTGAAAAATGCACGTGTGAAATCAGCCCAGGTTGTTGACAAATGTCCCAAAGCTCCTGGGCAAAGTTTTGCTTGAAGGGCTCAGATGTGGCTCAGTGGTAGAGCCCCTGCCTGTAATCCCCCATGAGAGAGGCCTTGGGTTCCATCCTCAATGCAGCTGGAAAGTTTCATTGAAAAATGACAGTGATCCTTGAGTGCAATGTGCCACTCTCCTCCCAGGGGCCATGGTGCAGGGTTTCAGCCCTGCAGAGTGAGAACAAGGCTTGTGTAAGCTGGACACAGTTGACAAGTGACAGCTGTACCTGACCTGAGGCACCAAGAGGCCGGGTTCCCCCAGCACGTGCTCTCTGCAAAAGAGCCTCAAACTCCATCTGCCTTCGTTGACTTTGATATTTATGTGTCTCAGAAAAATAGTTTTTGTTTCATTTTCTTTTGCTTCTTTCTATTGCCCCAGTACCTCATAAAAAAAAGGAATTGAGATCCTAACCCAAAAGCCTGGCACATTCTTGACATGTAAAACTGTAAAGACTGAAGTTAAGCCTGCCCAGGGCTGCAGTAACTCAGAGTCCATGCTTAGCATGTGCAGGGTTGTGATTTCCATCCTGGCACCGAAAGGAACAAAAAGCTGAGGCTTTTTAGAGCACTCCAGTCCTGACACTTTCACCCAGTGCCCTCTACATGAGTATTCCAGAATTCAAAACTCTCCAAGTCTGTCACAGCTGTGGTCCAGGCATCCTGGACGAGGGACCCTCGGCCTGGATCAGTGAAATGCACCAATGCTGCACTTGACTAATGGCGGTTACGGCTTTCTAATGGCTTACTTTATTCCAGACTTTCTCCATAAATGAGTAGTTTTCCGCTAATGGAACAATTTAATGAAAATCAGATTTCTTGTAGAAGCTATGGGGCCTCCTGAGCTTGTTCGTTCCAACTGTGTTAGTCAGATTTTTAAAACTCTTTAGTTAAATTAAGATGTTAGATTTTAGCACTCGCATGAGGAAATGCACATGCATTTTAACAGAAGGCACTAACTAGAACTACAGCTTCGAGTAAGTGGCTAGCTTTGCTCACAAGGGGTGTGGTGTGGGGGAGTATGGGTCTATGTGTGTGGTGTGTGGTTTGGGGAGGTGTGTGAGTGTGCACACATATGTTATGTGTGAGTGAGGAGGCCAAAGGTCAGTGTCAGGTGTGGTGTCTTCCTCTGTCACTCTACACCTTTTTCTTTGATGCAGGGTCTCTCACTGAACGGAGCTTTCCAGTTCAGCTAGACCAATTGGTCAGGTCCTCAAGCTTGTGTGGCAAACAATTTACCCACTTCGCCATCTCCCTAACTCCAATGTGGTGTTCTGTTCTACTAGTGACCATTGATTTCATGGTCAGTTTCACTAGAGTTCTATGGGGTGGCTTCATAAAAATCCCAGGAGCCAGGTACAGTGGCACACACTTTATTTCCAATATTCACGAATCTCAGGTAGGAGAATCATGAGTTCCTTTTATGTTGGTTTGTGTTTTGAGACAAGGTCCCACTGTGTAGCCTTGGCTAGTCTGGCACTCACTCTGTAGACCAGAATGGCCTCAAACTCACAGAGATCCGCCCGCCTGCAAGTGCTGGAACTACAGCCGTGCGCCACCACTCCTGGCTAGTGGTGAGCCTGCATAGCAAGACCTTGTCTACAAAAGCAAAAATAAAAGATGTCAGGTATCAAAACCAAGCTGTTGCTCTCTGGTAAAGCACGTGCTTAACTGCATGATGCCCTGGTTCAGTCTCCAACACCAATATTAAAACAACAACAACACCTTATTCTAGTTACTTTTCTGTTGCTATAATAAAATATTCTGACCAAAAGCAGCAGCTTGAGGAGGAAAGAGTTTCTTTTGTCTTTTAGGTCACAATTCATCATTGTGTGAAGTCAGGACAGGGACATGGAGCGGAAACAATAGAGGAATACTGCTTTCTTACGCATCCCAGAAGTACCTGCCCAAGGGTGGTGCCACCCTTAGTAGACTGGGCCCTCTCGCATTAATAGTAATTAAGACACTCCCCACCCCTAACATGCCTACCAGCCTATCTGATCTAGGCAATTTCTTAATCAGGGTTTTCCTCTCAGATGACTCCAGGCTGTGTCAAGTTGACAATTAAATCTAACCAGGACACCTCCCATTTCTCACAAAAGTTTCAGGGATCCTGTGCTGCTGACTTCATTGGCTCCATTTATAAAGAAGGAAAAGCTAGGTGTGGTAGTGCATGACTTTAATCCCAGAACCTGGGAAGCAGAGTCATTCAGATCTCAGACCTCTGAGTTTGGGGCCAGTTTGATCTATGTGGCCAGTTCCAGACCAGTGAGGGCTACATAGTTAGACCCTGATCCAAACAAAAACAAGTAAAAATAAACAAATATAAGGAAAATAGGGTCAGGCATAGTGGCACATGCCTTTAATCTCAGCTTTCAGGAGATAGAGGTAGGCAGTTTATGTGAATTTGAGGCCAGCCTGGTCTACATAATAAGTTTCAGGCCAGCTAGGGCTACATAGTGAGACTCCGTCCAAACAAAAGGAAAATGAACCTATAAGACGGCTCAGCAGGTGAATGTACCTGCTGCACACACCTGGTGACCTGAGTGTGAGCAGTGGAACCCACGTGAAAATGGAAAGAGAGGACCAAGTCCACAGAGTTGTCCTCTGACCTCCACGTGTGCAACATGCACACAATCATAGTTAAAATAATTTCTTAAAGAAGGAAAATGGCCGGTGTGGTGGTGCACACTTAGAATCCAAGCATTGTGGATGTGGAGATGGGAGAATCACCCACAAGTCAGAGGCCAACAGCATGAGTTCCAGGTATGGTTGAACTACTGTAGGAGATTATTTCTCATAAAGAAACATACAAAGGAAGCATGCTGCATTGCTGATTGTGTAGGAAAATACAGCAGTCTAAACCCCTCACTTCCTACCGTGAAAACTGAATACAGGGATATGGGCCATCTCTGACCATAACTCTTCCTAGTCATGGAAATTATAATTCAGTAAAATTCACAACAACCTGAGCAAACAATACAGCATGATAAGAGTGAAAAGTGCAGGATTTAAAGTTCCACACATGCGCTGGCAGAGCCGTCCAAATTCCATCCCCCGCACCACCTACTCAACTATGTTGACACCGGTTTTACTCCCAGCACTGGAGAAGTAAAAAAAAAAAAATCAGGAATTCAAGGTCATCCTCAGCTCCATAATGAGTTTGAGGCCAGCCTGGGCTACATGAGACCCATTCTCAAAAAAAAAAAAAAGGTCATGTATAGTGTGGTTGATAATATGCACCCTTTCAGCCTCATACATTATAAAAGTATGGAAATAAACTGATATGGGAATGTGGTACTGTTCGGTTGAATTCAAATTAGGTAAAGGAATGGATTCTATTAAAAGAGAATAATGTTTAGGAAAAGAAATAAAAATAAAGTTTTGCCTTTATTACCAAAATCAGGTTGGAGACAGGCATAGTGACTATGTCTGTAATCCCAGCAATCAGAACCTACAACAGGAGGATTGCCATGACTTTGAAGCTTGGTTTATAGAGAGAGTTTCAGACTAGACTGGGCTACAGAGTCTTAAAACCCTGATTTTAAAACTGAGACGATGTCTTAGTATATCAATCCCTTGCTGTACATGTGTGAAGAACATGGTTTGGATCTCCAGAACCCACATAAAATGTGTGGGTATAGCAGTGACCTGTAATCCCAGCAGAGGCAGAGGTGAACCCCTGGGATAAACGGACACCTAGATTAGCTAGAATTGTCGAGCTCTGGGTTCAGTTAGACTTTGCCTCGGTAAATAAGGTGGAGCATGACCAAAGGAGACACCCAACTTCAGTGTTTGGCCTTCACACACACACACACACACACACACACACACACACACACACACACACACGTGCATACGTCATACACATACATACACACACAAATGGTTTTAAAAAACTAAGCTGGACTTGGAATCTAAATAATTATTAATTCATTATATACTGAAAGAAAACTTTGATACATATTTTTAAATATTTTTGAAGTGGAAAAATCTTTATAATAATATCTGAAAAAGTATAACATGACCATCCAAAATTTAAAACAGAATTTTTTAAAACCAATAACAGTAAAGTTTTAAGATATCAACAAAGAAAGAAAATATATTTATACTGCATAAATTAATGGGTGGGTTTTCTTTTATTTATTGATTTTTAATTATGTGCATGTGTGTCTGTGGTACAGGAGAGTACATGTGCTTAAAGAGTCCAGAAGAGGGTGTCAGATCTCCTGGAGCTGGAATTACAGTCAGTTGTAAGCAGTCTGATGTGGGTGCTAGGAACCACACTAAAGTCCTCTGGAAGAGCACTCTATGTTCTCTATCAATGAGCTATTTCTCTAGCCCTCAATTTTCTTTTTTCTTTTTTTTTTCTTTTTTTTTTTTTTTTTTTCTTTTTTCTTTTTTTTTGGTTTTTCAAGACAGGGTTTCTCTGTGTAGCTTTGCGCCTTTTCCTGGAACTCACTTGGTAGCCCAGGCTGGCCTCGAACTCAGAGATCCTGGCTCTGCCTCCCGAGTGCTGGGATTAAAGGCGTGCGCCACCACCGCCCGGCCAATTTTTTTTTTTATTCCATATATTCTTTCATTTGTGTGTGTGTGTGCCTCTATGAATCTATGTGCACCATGTGCATACAGTACCTGTGAAGGCCAGAGATGGGCATCAGGTCCCCTAGAACTGGAATTAGGACAGAGATGAGCTGCCTAATGTGGGTGATGGAAACCAAACCTCAGTCTTTTTAAGAGTAGCAAGAGCTCTTGGCTACCAGCCCAAGCTCTCTAGCACCAGGAGTAAATCTTCTGTATGCACAGAGCTTCACAAGTTAGTGAAAAGAAACAATCGGTTCTACTTGCCACCCATGATGGTGCATGCCAATAATCCCATCACTCAGGAGGTATAGACAGGAAGATTGTGAGTTCGTGACCAGCTTTGGCTACATGAGACCCAATCTCAACAAACAAACAAACAAACAAAACCAATAACAAAACCTTCTAAGTGGGCAGAGTCCAATATTTGAGCATACAAAAAGAGAGCAATAAATATTGAGTTTGATTTTATCCAGTGTTGGCAGGGTTTACAAAAACTCATTGGCAGGAGTTTAAATTAGAGGATTCTTAATTGGGAAGGTCCTCAATATCTATCCAATAGAAAAACAATTACATATAGCCTATGACCACTGAAATTGCTGTTAGAATTTTGTCCAACAGTTTCACTCTCCAAATTAGCCAAGAGCATAGTTAACGAAATGTTTAGCAGAACGACACTAAACAGTCGTAGGTGTCTGTGGCATTTAGGTTCAATTTGCTCCTGAGAATGAGGGGTAGCAGTATGCGCTGCAGCAGAGCACTTCCAAACATGGTGCTGCAGGGAAGGCAAGCTGCAAGCATGCATGCAGAAGAAAAGAATGGGTAACTGCAGGGCTTCATGTCTCAAGACCAACACACAGGAGGCTGAGGTGGAGAGTTCTAGAGTTGGAGGCCAGCCTTGGCTAAAGGGAGCCCCTTTCTCAACCCTCCCCTCCACAAAAGAGGGGGAAAGGATTTGTATTGCGCCATAGCTTGTTAGGTTTTAATTTAATTCATACATACTGTTACATGTTACTTTACTTTGCCCTGCTCCATGTTATTGTATGTGACGTGTTACTCTGCAGCACAAACCTTGTCAGTCTATTGTGTTAGTCAGTTGCCTATTAGTTTACCTGCCTTGTATGTCACATAGTAGTTTGTGTGCCCTGCGGTATCTTATGTACACCACGTGCATTGTAGAAAGGTACAAGGGAACCCTGAGGAGTGTAAAATTAAAAAGGATGTGGTTTTATCCTCTTGTAAAATTTGTTTAAAAAACTTTGGGGTGCCACCTTTAATCCCAGCATTTGGGAGGCAGAGGCAGGTGGATCTTTGGATAGCCAGGGCTATTTAGAGAGAGCCTGTGTCAAAATAAAACAAACAAAAACCTTGGAGTCTGGAGAGGTGGCTCCATTGGTAAAATGCTTGCTACAAAAGCTTGGGGGCCTGCGTTCAGATTTTCAGTACCCATGTGAAAAAGCCAGGTACTGCTATACAACCGTACCCCAGAACTGCGGAGTGAAAACGGGTGGACTGGTCGCTAGGCATCCTCCCCAGCAATCTAGCCAAATCAGTGAGCTCAGGGTTCAGCGAGGGACACTGTCTCAAAAAATAAGTGAAGAGACAATTGAGGAAGATACAGACATTGGCTTCTAGCTTGCACACATGTGTGCAGACGCACACACATAGATGATCATACAATTTTTTTTTAAAGATTTATTTATTTGTTATGTATAGTGTTCCGCCTGCACGTATCCCTGCAGGCCAGAAGAGGGCACCAGGTCTCATTACAGATGGTTGTGAGCCACCATGTGGTTGCTGGGAATTGAACTCAGGACCTTTGGAAGAGCAGCCAGTGCTCCCAGTGCTCTTAACCTCTGAGCCATCTCTCCAGCCCTGATCATACAATTTTTAAAGTGGGATTTTCTTAAATTTTGTTTTTAACTCTGTGTGTGTGTGTGTGTGTGTGTGTGTGTGTGTGTGTATGAATGTATATCTGTGTGCGTACAGGTACCTGCAGAGGCCAGAAGAGGGCAGTGAACTCCCTGGAGCTAGTCACCTGGTATGGGTGCTGGAAAATGAAGTCTGGTCCTCTGCAATTTTATAATTTATAATGGTCCTCCCATTTTATAATAAGCACACATGGAAATATTAGCAAAAATTTTCTATAGGTGACAGAAATTTGGCTCTTTTAATTTTTTAAGCTGTCTTTTCTTTTTTTGTACCCCCAGGTTTATTGTGTTGAGCATATGTTAAATTCATATGATATAAAAATAATGAACTTATTTTTAGACTTTTTTTTCTGTAGACACAGAGGAAAGCATGTTATTTCTTGGCTGGGGACAGCATTTGGAGACCATGGGAATAGTAAACTGCATTCAGATACTCAGAATCCCCAACCCCCACCCACTCTGGTAGCATTTGCGCTCCACTTTAGAGGAAAGGACAGCTGTCACATCTGTTTAGGACATCCTTTATGCCAACAGATTCCTTTTCTGTGTCAGCAGAATGTAAATGTATCATTCTTCTCCCTAACTTCCTAAAACAATGAGTATGTGATGATGCTGTTTGATTTCTTTTTAATATCTGCTGTCTCGGAACAAGTTCCATATAGGAGAACCTTCCACACTGATTGCCATACATGTCAGGTCCTGCTGGGTGCACACCCACATTGTATACTATGCATTCACAAAGGTGAGGTGCAGAGATTCGGACTAGACTGCGAGGCCTGCCTCCAGCTGGGTCTCCCTGGGAAGAGAAGAGGGCTAAGCAGTGGGGCTCAGGGTACACAGCCCATCTCAGCAGTCAAAACAAGATGACCAATTTGGCTTCATTCTCTCTCTCTCTCTCTCTCTCTGTCTCTCTGTGTCTCTCTCTCTCTCTCTCTCTGTCTCTCTGTGTCTCTCTCTCTCTCTCTCTCTCTCTCTCTCTCTCTCTCTCTCTCTCTCTCGTTTTTTTCACAGAAAGCTGCAAGAGACCCAGATGTCCACCACCTCAAAGCTGGAGGAAGCCGAGCACAGACTCCAGACTCTGCAAACAGGTTCGATGCCCTCCGTCCTATTTGAAGCCACACAGGGAAGGTGGAAGTGGGCTGGGCAGCATGGGCAGTCTCCTGGCCTGTTCCCAGCCCCTCTGTTACTTGTTGCTCTTGGGGATCCTGCAGTTCGGAGCCTTGAGCCCACACAACTGAAGCCTGTGTCCCAGGCTGCTCTACCTGACTGCATTAGTCACTGCATTGAGTTGCTAATGTGGACGTGGGCGGCTCCCCTGCCTTCTCCCTCCCTGCCCCAGCCATCCTTCCTGTTCTTCTTTCCAACAAACACTTCTAAATCACCAAACTGTCAAGAACTGACATCTTATTTGGAACAATAATGGGGGGCGGGGGGGGGGACTTAGTTCTACCCAAAATGAAGTTAAGAACTGTTATAACAGAACCTTTAAATTCTAAACGATACCAAAAAAGGTTATACCAAAGTTTGCCTTTCTTTTTTTGTTTCCTTTTCTGAGAAGGAAGCAGCATGATATCTTTAAATGTGGGGAGAAAAATGAGAAGACATCATGATCCAACTTAGAACACAAATGTTAGAGGGACAAAAAATAGTCACAGCCAGTTTAACAGTCCAATGAATAAACGTCCAAAACTGCAAACACCAAGCTACTGATGTAGCTCTGCTACTAAGGAGCATTTGCTTAGAATACCATCCGTGAGGGGCTAGGGTGTGGCTCAGTGGTAGAATACCTGCCCAGAATCTCCCCGTGAGGGGCTCCAAGTGTGGGTCAACTGTATGTAGAGCACCTGCCTAGCATGGGCAAAACCTTCGGTTCAGTCTTCACCTTAACATGCACGTGTGTATATGCATATGCCACTTACGAATTCTAGAAAATTCTAGAGTCTAGTAGAACAGTGAGTGAAGGAGCAGGAAGCTCTCAGAGGCACTGTACATCTTAAGGGAAAGAGCTAACAGTTTTTAACCATCAGAGATTTGCAGATAAATCAGTGAAAGATGATTTGCCTACCACGCCGTCAGCTTTTTTTAAACAGATAATGCCACTGTTGCTGAGGGTGTAGGTAGGAACATGGTCACAGGCACTGTGTGGGTAAGAGGGAATTGCCATTGAGGCTGGCTGGGTGATATGTAGGGCAGGCGTGTGCAGTTCTTTACCCAGCTGCTTCACTTTTTGCCTGTGACCTGACATGGAGAGACTTCCATCCTTGGCCGCTAAGGGAAAAGATGAGCCTCGGAAACTACTCTTACCATCCCATTTATGGAACTGTTAAGATCTCGCCATGTAACCAGGCTAGCCTGGCCTCAAGATCCTCCTGCTTCCGCTTCCTCGGTGCTCAGATGACAGGCATGCACCACTCTGCCCTGCTCTTCAGTTCAGCCAGTAAATGAAGTTGACAGTCCATAGATGAGCTTTCTGCTCCTCCCACAGAGCATACTATTTTAAAATAAACTCCGTGTGTGTGTGTGCGCATGCGCGTGTGTGTACGTGCATGTATGTATGTATGTACACATGAGTGCAGGTGGCTGCAGAGGCGTCAGCTCCTTTGGAGCTGGAGTTATAGACAGTTGTGAGTTGCACAACATGGATGCTGGGAGCCAAACTTGAGTCCTCTGCAAGAGCTTAACCCCTGAACCATTTCTCCAGCCCACAATAAACTTTTTTAATAAGCAGAGGTATCCTAAAATAATAAAAATATCATTGAAAGGAGATTGCTCAGATCCATAGCACACAACCAGAAGGATCTCAGTCAACCTCTGAAGCCCTGCAAAAAGCCATGTGTAATGGAGCATGCTTATAATCCCAGGCCTGGGGAGGTGGAGACAGGTGGGTCCCTGGAGCTTGCTGGCCTGCCAACTTCATCCACTTGGTGAGTTCCAGGCCGATGGGAGACCTTGCTCCATAAAAACCCAAGGTGGATGACGTCAGAAGAACAACACGCAAGTTTGTCTTTTGGACTCCAAACACACACACACATACACATGTGCACACACAGATATGAGCACACACACAAAACCTTTTGAAGTGTTATATAGGAAATACATAAACTAGTAACGGAGTTGTTTATAGGCATGGTCAGTTACCATATGCATGCTTTTACCCAGCTGGTAGCATGCCGGCGTCACCGTAGGCTCCCAAGTCACGTGTTGCACTAAGATGATAAGGTGTCCATGTTGCCCTGGGTGATAGTAATTTCCCAGCTCCACTATAATTCTGTGTGACCTCCATCATACTTGGACTGTGCTTAACGGAGATATGAAGTATGCAACTGTATTTGCAGTTGTGTATAGAAATGGTTTTTCGATGATAAAGGACATTTAAACGCTGAAACCTGCAGCAAACCATGGACAAGTGGTTCTCTTTTGAAGGAGGCACTTCTGAGAGATGAGGCAGGCTGAGGGGAAGTTTTCTTCTCTACCCTCTGTTTGTCTCTCATCTTTGTGTGCTTTCCCCTTTTACTCTAAGCAGTTGGTATCCTAGCTGGGCTTGACAGCACACGCCTGTAAGCCCATCCCTGGGGAATTGTACCCAGGGAGATCCAGAATTCGAGGCCAGCCTAGGCTACATGAAACCCCATCTTTGAAAGCAACCTAAAGAAGTGGGGATGTAGCTCCATGAGTAGAGTGCTTGTCCCGCACTCAGCAATCCCTGCATTTGATCCCCAGCATCTAGAAAAGCTGGCATGGGGGTTGCTCACACCTATAATCTGAGCACTGGGCTATGTAGGCCCTGTCTTAAACAAGATTGGTGTCTTATATCGTGGTTTCTATCCTTGCCTTTTAGCCCTGGAAAAAACTCGAACAGAATTATTTGACCTGAAAACCAAATATGATGAAGAAACTACTGCAAAGTAAGTGTCTGTGTGACGTCCTCCTCTTTCTTTGCATTTGGTCAGCACGACTCTGCTGTTGTCATCCCCAGAAGATGCGCGGCCTCCTGTCGTGCTGCCAAGATACAGGGTCTATCCAATAAGTCCCTGTGTCACATCCATCCTCACTGATCGCAGAGAAGTCTAGTCTTTGCTGTGTGTGTGTGTGTGTGCGTGTGTGTGTGTGTGCGGGTCTGGGTGTTTTGCCTGTCTGGTCTGTATGTCTTGTGTATTGTGTGTGTACAGTATCTGCGCCAACCAAAAAGGGCATCAGACGCTCTGAAGCTGGAGTCACAGGTGATTGTGAGCCACCATGTGGAATTGAGCCTGGGTTTTTGATTTGCATTCTAGAGGTCAAACGCCCATCGTCACACTTATGCAGAAAGCACTCTTACTGCTTAGCCGTGTCCAGCCCATGTGCTTCACTTTGGAGAGGTGTGACTGACGGGACACTCTGAGGAAATTGTGTCACTTCTTTTTCTGGGACAGGGTGCCTTAGGAAGAACAAGCACAGCCCATAGCTTGTCACTGAGCCTTACAGCTCTGTGCAGGGCTCCCTGTGGGGGGGACACACAGGGATGAGGCTGAGCCAATGACGCTTCCTGCCTACCTGACCATTGTCAAGATGGCATCAGACATCAGAGTGACCTGTGACAGGAACACTTCCTACCTACCAGACCCCGCCTTGCAGATGAGCAGAGGAGGAACTGATAGTGTCCTAAGTTGTGAGGAGGCCACAGTCTGCTAGCAATGGCTAGCGTTCAGACAGGCTGTGTAAGGCTGGAGTTTTCCCGGCCTTTTCCCATCGGGGAAGGCTCTTCTGATCTTCCACAAAAAGTACGTGCACTCCAGCAGTGCTGCCTCTGGCCCCTGGGCACACAGGCCCTTGATTTGCTCACATGGTGCTCCAATGGGTATCGGTAGGATCACATCTGAGTTGCTCCCACCCTGTTGTAGTGAGAGACAAGACGTATACCCCTTAACCCCAGCAATCCTGGTCCTTTTCATGTGGCATATGTGTTCATGTATGTACTTGAATGTGCGTGGAACTGGAGTTATCAGGTGGCTGTGAGCCACCGTGTGCATGCTGGGAGTCCTACTCAGATTCTCTGGAAGAGCAGCCAGTGCTGTTCACCACTGAATCATCTCCAGCCCTCCACCTTATTTTTTTAAAGCAGGGTATCTCAGTACACTTGGAGTTCACACAGGGGCTAGGCTGTTGGCCAGTGAGCTCTAGGAATCCATCAGGGATAGGTAATCTCGAGTGGGAGTCCCACCATGTGCCACCACACCTGGCTTTGTACATGGGCGCGTCGTTCTTTCACAGCAAGCCCTCATCTCCCCAGCCTCAGGGCCATGCCATGACCCTCTCTTCTGGTTTGTCTGGTAGTCCAGAGCCTTAAGGGCGCAGTTAGTTGCCCAGCCCTGCAGTCAAACTGTACTGAATAATAGAACTTACTCACAAAGACCCAGATGTCCTCGTCAGTCTCCCTAGCTGGCTGACTCGATGGCACAGCTAAGCCTCATGGGAACTTCAGCCGTCCTCCCTCCTTGCTCTACAGTTGCACTTGAAGAGCACCACATGAGCTCAGTCTAAGGGAATAATGGTTAAATTTCCTTGTAAAATTCTGTGGCTTTGGGCTTACCTCCTGCCATCCCAGAGACAGGGCCATCTGAGAGCAGCTGCCATCATCCAACTGGAAGACACACATGCTGCCTCCACCCTCTGAAAGCCCAGAGATTCCCTCACCCGCAACACATTCCCACAGCAGAAACCACCCCAGCTGCCACAGTGAAACTCCTGGGCCCCTAGGGTTCCCATCCCCTTCTGTCAGTGTTTTATCTTCATGTAATGTGATCATTTCTGCTTGAACTTTATCCTACGGAATAGATCATTGTTCTTAGTCACTGAACTTTCTTCCCGTGTTCTTTGGTTTTTGCTCTTTGAGACTGGGTCTCTACATAGCCCTGGCCGTCTGGTGTGTAAACAGCATGTTGATCAGTGTGTGGCTCCTCCTTGCACTCCACATCGCTGTCTTGATTGGCCGAGGTCCTAGTGAGTTTGCAGATACAGTTGTTCATATCTCTATTTTTCGTTATTAAACTGTACTGCTTTCTTGTGTGTGCTTGTTTATGTGTCTATGTTTCTATGTGTGCATGCGATAGCATACCTTGGAGGTCAGAGGACAACCTTAGGTGTCAGTGATCATGGATTTAGCAGTCTTTTGAGAGTTTGCAGTGTGCATGTATGTATGAGTGTGTGCATGTGTGTTGGTCCACATGCGCATGTGTGCACCTGGCCATGGCAGTCAGAGGTTGATGTAGTGTGTTTTCCTCAACAGTTTTCCACGTAAGATATATTGAGTCAGGGTCTCCCTTGAACCCAGAACTCACTGATTCAGCAGCTGGCTTTGGGGACACCCCATCTTTCCCTCCCTAGTGCTGGATTCAGCAGCCTACCATGCCAGTCCAGGGTCCAGATGGGTCCTCGGGTTCTGAACCACAGTCCTCCTGCTTGCCCGGCTTTCCCCACCCAGACACATTCCCCGTCCTCCTTTTGTTCTTTTTGAGCCGGGGTTTCACTGCACTCCTTAGGCTGATCTCAAACTCCTAGGTTCAAGAGATCGTCCTGCATCAGCTTCTGAAATAGCTGGGGCTGTAGGTGTAGGTGTGGGACTCGATGAGTGATGTCTAGATATAAGGAGTTTGTGAAAGAACCAGGCCACACTGGCCTCTTGGAAGACCTGCCACAGTTCTGAAAATTGTGCCCATAGGTACAGTAGGTTGATGGGTATGGAGAGGTTGAGCTTCAGCTAGGCTGGACTGAAGGGGCTAGGAAGGTGACTCAGACTGGGGATGCACCCGGATAAAAGCTGGGCTTGGAAAGTCCATTTGCAGTCCCAGCCCTGGGAAGGTAAAGACAGACAGATCCCTGGGGCTCCCTGGAGAGCCAGTTTATATTAACTGTGATCCTCAGGACCCAATCAGAGATCCTGTCTCAAAAAAAAAAAAAAAAAAAGATGGATGGCTCCCGAGGAACAACAGGAAAGGTTGACCTCTCTGGCATCCACTTTCATGTGCACATGCACACACACACCTGGGATGGTTTTACACATCTCTTAAAAAAAGAAAAGTAGAAGGCTTCAACATGTGTTGACAGAGAACCTAGGAAGGGAGGTGGGAGACGGAGAAGAAAGGCTTTGGAGGAAAGAGTGCTCTGGGAGCGATTGCTCTGGTCCCTGTGCACAGCGTCACCTCCAGGGCATCCGTCTCTTGCACAAGGGACGTAAGAGCGGTTGCATTATGGAGTAGCTGTGGAGAACCAACCCTGCAAGGCCTGGGAATGCTCAGCAGAGTCCGTGCACATTTCTTGGAGAGTGGGAGTCTGAAAGTTTGTCCATTTATAGGGTACACACTGCTTGTCAGTCATTCAGACCACCGACCTTCCCCTCCCCCATTTAAAAAGAAGCCCCAGGGACCCGGGGTGTAACTCAGCTGATAGGGTGCTTGTCTAGCATCCACAAGGCCTTGGGGGCGATCCTCAATACTACAAGAAACAGGTGTGATGGCACACGCCTCTCTAATCCCAGCACTTGGAAGGTGGAGGCCAGGAAGACGAGGAGTTAAGGGTCAGCTTCGGCTCTACTGTTAGAGGCCAGTTTGGGCTTCACAAGACCCTTGGGGGATGCAGGTCAAAGGCAACAAGGCCACTTGCAGCCTCCACCCCCACCCCTAACTGCTGCTTTTGCAGTCATTTCAGCTGCACGTCAGCTGGGCCTGCGCGGCTGGCTGTGATAGGGACAGCAGCAGTAAAGTTTTCCATGTGTAGGCTTGAAGCACAATGTAATTAGCCTTTATGCACAGAACAAGGCCCCATTGATGAGTACAGCTGGTCTTTGTTTGTCCCATCGCTGTGAGTGGGAGGTAGAGTGTTCTTCTTCATGTTTATTAATGCAGGATTCCATAGACAAATGGCAAGCACAGTTTAATATTTGTTGGAACACAGGGGGGCTTGCCAAACAGTTGTTGTGTGAGCGGATTACAGGCCCTCACATTATAACCATTGCTGGGTTAAATAAATGGATTATTTCTGCTTTTTTTTTTTTTTTAATGTACCTCCTCCTCAAATGGTCACCCCTGAGTCCCATTCTCCCTTAAAGTTGCATCTTATAAAGTCCGTCGGCGTGGATTTTCCCATTCTCACTGTTCCCCGGGACTGCCTTCAGTCAGCGATGACTGTCATCCCCGAGAGGCGCCGTGGACCACTCGTTCTGCTCCCTGCCCACCTCCCTCCACTTGTGTTGCATGGTCGTTCACTTCCCCCGGCTCTAAGGCACCCCAGAATGAGTGCAAGAATTCCCGTTTTCGTTTGTAGTTTTTCAACCTTTCAAGAGAAAGAGAGAGAAAAGGGGGGCGGGGTGTTATGGTGCACGTGTGGAGGTCAGAGGACACCTTGTAGGAGCCAGTTCTCTCCTACCATGTGAGTCTGGGGATGGCTCTCAGGTCACCAGGCTTGGCAGAAAACCACTTTTATCCGCCAAGCCCTCTACCCAGCCCCAGGTTTCTTATTTCAGTTTTCCTCTGCAGTGGGCCTGAGTGGACAAGGAGGGCCGTGGAACACCAGGCAGGATTAAGTTGTGATGCAATGCTACACTCCTTCTAGCTGAGGTTAGAAGCTGGGGATGTGGCTCAGTTGGTATAGTCCTTGCCTAGCTAGCATGTGTGAAGCACTCAGGAGGTAAAGACAAGAAGGTCACAAGTTATAAGTCATCCTGAGCTAATAGCAACTTGGAGGCCAGCCTGGGCTACATGAAATCCAGTCTCAGAAAACTAAAACATCAATCTCTTAGGAAAGATGGGTATAGCTTAATAATAGAGTGCATGCCCAATATGTTCAAGCTCTGGATTCAGTTCCCTCTCATACTAGGGAGAGAAGAGGGAGAGGAACAAATCCTAAGGTAAACATACTCTTTCCATAGCTAATGTTCCTCGGAGTCACTCCGGAACTTTCCCGAAGCTTCTGCATGTTGTACTCCTCACCTCTGCTTGTTTTCAGGAAAAGACGTTACACATGCAAACACTTCCACAGTGCACTACAAAAGCAACACTGAGGAAGGAATACTGGGGTTCATTTCAAAGCATGTTCTTTGTACCGTGTGTGACCAGCGTGTATCATACCCTACAGCATGCTCTGAGAAAGACAAGACTTCCTGTTAGTCAGCTCAGCTGATTTGCAGGCATGGGGACCTCTGTGCTCCAGCAGAGAGAGGACAAGGAGGCAGAAATTGAAAGAGGAAGCCAGAGGTTTAAGTATGACTGTCCCATGGGAAGTATGACTGGCATGCTGGTGAGCAGAGGTGGCAGCAGCCTGTGTACAGATGTTTCTGGACTATTTCATGGTGGATTCTCAAATGTCACCACACTTGCTGTTTGTGGCAGTCGTTGAGAAGGCCCATACCATGTTAACTGTATGAATGAGGCATGGCCAGACAGCACCCAGTCAGGCTCCTAGTTGAAGTGAAGCGCTGTTTTGCACAGGACCTCACAGTTCTCTGGGGCAAGGGTGTGCCTCCATTGTAGAGCACTTGCCTAGAAACTCCCAGTGAGGGGCTGGGGGCATCGCTCGGCAAGAGGGTGATTGCCTAGCACGCACAAGGCCTTGGTTTCATCCTCAGCACCAGAAAGGAATAATGTCCCTTCTGAGGCTGCCTCTATAATGGCCTTGTTAACCTGTGTGAGGGCTAATGATGACAGCAGGTTTCTGTGTCTTTCTGGCAAAGCCTATTGTTTATGGTCTTGCCATCATTTTCTTTATAGTTCTACATGAATGACTCTGGAATTTAGGCTGGGCCAGACCATCTGACCAAGAATCACATGCCCATTATGAGCTGTCATGTTACACAAACATTGCTTCCTTTGACTCTTTTTAATTTTTTTTATATGTGTGGTATTCTACCTGTATGTATGTCTGTGTACCACATGCATGCCTGGTGCCCAAAGAGGACAGTAAGGGACATCAAATCCTCCGCAACTAGAGTTATAAACGATTGTTAGCTGCCCTGTGTGTACTGGGAACCGAGCCTGGGTCATCTGGAAGAGCAAGCCGTGCTTTTTTAACTCCTGAGCCGTCTCTCCAGCTGCCATACCTCCCTTTTATTTGTTTCTCAGTGGTGCTTTGAGACAGGGTCTCACTAAGCAGCCTTGGCTAGCCTGGAACTCACTGTGTAGACCAGGTCTTGAACTCATGAAGATCCACCGACCTCTGCCTCCTGAATGCTGGGATTAAAGACATACATACACAGAACATTCCAGCTTTTGGGGGGGGTGGCAGGGGGACATCTCATTCTGTATACCAGGCTGGCCCTGAATTCTGAATTATGTAGCCAAGGCTGGCCATGATCCTCCATATATATATACATATTTTATATATATGGATCTCCCAGTAAATCTGGGAAGACCGAAGGGAGACGCCCCGAAGCCTCGGTAGCTAGCGATCTCCCCCCGTCACTTAAAGACTGTAATTGTTTTCCATCTTTCTAATGAATCATCAGTTTCCAGTGTAGTTGCTGCAATTATCCTGGTTGGATTAATTTCCCTAAAAACAGAAAAGCAAATCCTGTGTGATTTTGAGGGTATGTACTTGAATAGTTCAGTCAGACCTGGAGAGAACTGCCAGCTTTCTCCCATTGTCTTGTTTCCAGAGGCGTTAGTGCATTTGGTAGAATTCCTGGCGTTTTCTATCCCTGTGTAAGGGTTCTGCTTTGCGTCTAAAACTCAGTGGTGGGGGCGGGGGGGGGGGGACACCCCGCGGGTCCAGGGCCTTGCTGTTTCAGTCTCCTGGCTGGGACTAGAATGAAGAGGTTGGCTTCCTGTGTCCAAACCCAGTAGATACTTGCTTATTGTTATGTGTGTCTGTGTGTGTGTCCAAACCTGTGCCTGTGTATACACATGCACATATATGAGTGCATGTAGAGGTTAGAAAATACCCTTGTCTATCTTTCCTCAGGGCACCCCTCCGCCTTGTTTTACTGGAACTCACAAGTAAGCTAGCTGTCTGGCCAGCAAGCCTATGGGATCAGCCTCTGTCTGCCTCCCACTGCCAGGAATACAAGTGTGCACCACCATGCCCAGCTTCTTCTTGTCATGGGTTCTTGGTATTAAACTCGGTCCTCATATTTGAACAGCAAGCGCTTTACCAACTGAGCCATCTCGTCAGCCCTTGCACGCTACATTTTGAAATTTGAATTAGTTGCCATTCTGGTGCTGTACTATGACGACCAAAAGTTTCAAGTTCAAACCATCTCAGAGCCGTTAACACCTTAATAAACTTGACCCTTAAGTTTAACCGTGGAAACCAGACAGTGCACACCTTTAATCCGAGCATTCTGGAGACAGAGGCCAATGGATCTTTGTGAGTTCAAGGCCAGCTTGGTCTACACAGTGAGTTCCAGAACGGCCAGGGCTACATAGAGAGACCCTATCTCTAAAGCTATTTACTTCATTAATGATTGATATGGGGAGGCCCAGCCTCCTGTGAATGGTGTCACCCCTGGGCAGGTAGTTGTAAAAGGAAGCAGGCTGAGCAAGCCAGTCAGCGATGTGCCTCAGTGGCTTCTGCTTTCAGTTCTTGCCTCCAGGTTCCGGCCTTGGCTTCCCTCATAATAAACTATAAGCTGTGAGATGACATAAAACCTTTCCTTGCCAAGTTTCTCTTGGTCATAGTATTTATCACAGTAACAGAGAAGCAAATTAATACAGTCCAATAACCCCATGGTGACTATAATTTAGTGTAGAAATGCCACATTTGTGCAGGATGCATTTTGAAGTGTGAACAATTCATTCAGTATGTGGACCCTTCCTACCTCACCATGACTCTGACTCTGCAGTGGCAGGAATATGTGCAAAAGACCCAGTAGCATCCAGGCGTGCTCCAAATGCATCTGTCTAGGAGAACTTGGGGCTTCTGGGCTGCTTACACCAATAAAGAGAGATACCAGACAGTTGGATACCCACCAAGGACAAGAGGGGCCCTCGTTCTAAGATAGCTTGTAAGAAACTCTGTAGACACATGCATGTGTGTTCATGCATGTAGAGGCAGAGGACTACCTCAGTTGTTCCTCAGGAACCATCCACATTGGTTTTTGAGACAGGGTCTCCCCAGTGGCCTGGAACTCGCCCTAGGAATCCACCTGTCTCCATCTCGCCAGCACTCATATGCCACCAAACTCGGGTCCTTGTGCTTGCAAGACAACTAACTGCTCATCTGACTGGACCGTCTCTGTCTCACTTAAATTTTCAGGAAGCAGAACGAAATGTTTCCTGTAGGAAAGCCAGAGCGAGCCAGATAATTGAGCTCATTGTTTTCCTTCACGGCTTGTTTGCCCTCTCATTCTCTTCCTAAGGTGCTGGATGTTGAGGAATGTCTCCATTTGCCAGAAAGACAGTGGGGTGTCTCCTACTTCCCCCGCCAGACCGCTTGTCCTGAAGCAAGCCTGCAGAATGAATTTTTAATGCTGAGCGTTACGGCATCGCTCTTGCAGGCAGCCACATTGCTCTCCTGGGTCTACAGATTTAACGCTCGGGTGAGCAGAGAGGACTGGGGGGCGCTCAACACAGTGAGAATTAACCCCCAACAGCCACACTGGTGCCCTCTGTATCCAGGAAGCTAACCCGACGGAGTCAGGAGGGAAAATTAAAACTCTGTCGTGCTGGAATGTTCTCCAAACAGCCTGGAGCACGAAGCAGGGCACGGTCTCACAATTTCATCAGATAGTGTGTATTTTTACCTTTTCACTTTTTTTTTAAACCGTGACCACTCTTACTTGGATGTATTTCTGTGATCTTTCTACCCTTAAAAAAGCTTTACGATCTGCAAGGTTTACAGAATATACATAAAACTGGAGACTCTCCAGTTTCTATGAAAAGCCCAAATGGAATCAGAAGTCCAGAATCGGTCGCTAACAATGGAAAGGGGACCATTCGTATTCAGTGGCTAATTCTGGTTTGGACCATATGGTTGATTGTTATTTTTCCCCTCCGTAGCTTTCTTTATTTTTGAAGTTTTCAAAATTAAGAAGAACAAGTTGTACATAAAAATTGTTCAAGCTTAAATAAGTTGTAGAGAGTAGAATCTTCAACAAACAGTAGAACAAATGGCTGAGTGTATAGATAATAAGCTAGGGCTGTGCTCTATGCCAATTAAAGCCTAGATGTCTTAAATATATACATGAAAAAAACACAAGAGAGATTTTAGGTGGGGATTTATATAATAAGGGAGTGGAAGAGACCTTTTTTAAGCGTGATGCCAAAAGTAGAAAACCTATGGGCTATTCAGAGATGTCTGGAGGTGGATGGGAAGAGTGATATATGGATGGGTAAAACACTCACAGTGTGTAAGTAGGAAAATGGTTAATATATATTTCTTACAGAGCCATAACAAAGTGCTAGAGGCCAGTGGAGTGGATGTACAGATGGGAGGAAGGGATGATGGACACATGGGTGAGATGAGTGGGTAGAGGGCATGAATGCATGGAGTGAGTGGTTGATAGACATGGAAAAACTATTTACAACTTATAAAGCAGATAAAGATTAGCATATATTTCATACAAAGCAATAACAAAAGCCTATAGGTAGGTGAGTTGGATAGATAAATGAGGTGATGGATGGATGGATAAAAATGGGATGAATGAGTTGGATAGATAGGCAAATAGGTGAATGATGGAATAGGGTGAATATATGGATCAGTGCACAGATAAATTGATGAGTGAAAGGTAAATAGATGAATAAAAATATTTACAATGTATATATCCTACAAAGCAATAGCAAAATGTGTAATACCCAGAAGAGAAAGTTTTTTTCTGTTCTCTCCTGGGTCACATTTGTTCCACAGGCATCTCCAACTGCCTCCCATAGCGTCCCTCTTCCTTGCAGGCTGCTGCCCTTCTGTGTGTGGTTTGTGTCCCCTCCCACTAGAGACGCATTATTTCCCTTCGTTGCAGGAACCTAGGGTCCTTCTTGACTCTCTGCTGCCCTCCTATCTAATCTACATCAGTCCCTCGTCCTCAGCTCTCTTCATTCCTCATTTCTTAGCTCCACTGTTACCACCATAACCTGGGCTCTTTCCTCACTCAGCGTCACTTCTAGAGCATATCAACTTGTCTCTCTGCTGCCATGTTCTCCCTAGATGAGTCTACCTTCCAAGAGTCTGCTAAAAGTGTGCCAAACACATAGTCCTGTTCTGAGCCGCCCTTGTTTAAGACCCTCCCCTTGCTTGTTCTCCTGCCTCCAAGGACAAGGCCCAGATCACAGTGCAGTTGCCTTAACAGCTCCATCCCATGCCAAAGCCATTCCCCACAGAACCCATGCCCTTCCACTCAGGCTATGCTCAGCGCCGTCCCCTACTCACTTAGCCTGGGGTCTATGGAGAGAAGTCAGGGAGCTCTGAATCTGGACCCAGAAGTAGTACATCTTTATGATTGTCAGTGTGTGGTGTAGCGATTTCCTCCCACTGTGAAGGAGTCAACAAACCAGGCTAATTTCAGATGTGGCGCCTTGTCTGTCGACACTAATGCTGTTTTCCCATCACATTCAGTTATCACAGACACTTCTGGTGCTCAGCACTATAATGATCTGCCACTAGTGTTGTTTAGCGTCCCACTAAAGGACACCTTGCTATAGCACAAATTTGAGTTTCTTTAACATTATATAAACTGTTCTTGGAACTAATTGTTACTCTTAGTAAATGTATGTATTTAACACGTTCTAGGGCTGGAGCTGTGCTCAGTGGGTAGAGTGCATACCTAACATGTATGGAGCCATTGGCTCAACTCCTACTATTGTATAAATTGGACATGTAGTACATGCATTTAATTCTAGCACTCAGTTCAAGGTCATCCTTGCCTCCGTAACAAGTTAGCCTACCCTACATGAGACCCTGTCTTTAAATTAGTTTTTAAAAATCATGTTTGAATGAGATGTGGCATTGCACTTGTGAGCTCAAGGACTGTAGTTACAGATATGCAGCTCCAAACCCAACTTACCACATTAGAACCCAGTTTGTCAAATATTCTGCCTGGTACAAATCAGACATAAAAAAATCATGTGTCTCAAGCCCAGCAGTGTTGGTGCACGCCTTTAATCCCAGCACTCAGGAGGCAGAACTCTATGAGTTCAAGGCCAGCCTGCTCTACAAAGTGGATTCCAGGACAACCCGGTCTACACAGAGAAACCCTGTCTTGAAAAAATTCAAAAAAGAAAAGCGTGAAGTGTAAGAATAATAATTACATGTCTCTGACTTCTGCCTATAATTTCACTCTATCTGCCTAAATCTTTTTTTTTTTTGGGGGGGGGGTTCCAGACAGGGTTTCTCTGTGTAGTTTTGGTGCCTGTCCTGGATCTCGATCTGTAGACCAGGCTGGCCTCAAACTCACAGAGATCCACCTGCCTCTGCCTCCTGAGTCCTGGGATTAAAGGCGTGGGCCACCATAGCTGACACTGCCTAAATCTTTATCCTGATAAGTTGCATACACTCTTTAATTTCCATGTCTGTACACTGTCTTACTGTCTCCATTGGATTCTGGGTGTTGTTTTCATGCCTTTACTATTTGCTCACCTAATTTTTACAGTATGCCTCCTGTCATTTTATCAAGTTTTATAAATTAACTCAGGCAGTAAATTTAGCCTTATTTATATTTAATGCACCTACAAATATAGAATGTCATCATTATTCTTTCTCTGTACCAGCATTTTGTAATTTGATTTTTGTAGATAGAACATAAGCCTCAGTGTTTTAATTCCCCCATGTTTAATAATTATATCCCGATTGTAGATCATTTATTTCATTTTCCAGATATTTACAGTTGGCATATGGGAGTTTATTTTCTTGTCTTTAAAACAACAAACAAACAAACAAACAAAAAAACACGACGCTTTGCTAGACTCAATTGCTTGGCAACCATATTACCCATAGGTAGTGGCTTTTTCAAACCTTTTGTGACAACAGGAACAGGATATTTTGTTTTGAAACAGGTTTTCATGTAGCCCAGGCTAGACTCTAACTTGCTATATAGCTGAGAGTGACCTTGATGTCTGACTCCCGTTAACTTCCTGGTGTATTTCAGAAAGAGTTACAGCATTAGCTCAGCATCTGAGTGATCAGGTCTTCTCTTACTGAGTTCACTTTCAGTGAGTCCATCTGAGACCTTTGAAAAGTGGTGTTTTCCAGTGTTCTACCATTCCATACAGCACGGTAATCACAGGCCATGTCCAGATAGCAGCAAATTATACATTACTGTGGGTTCCATTGTACCTCATGTTTTCTCGTGCCTGGTAAACAATGCCAACAAATAAATAACATCGAGAACCACCTTTTCTAGAACATTTGTTCTGAACCTGTGGATTCCTACCAATGAATTCTCACAAGTTATTTGGATTTTCCAGCTTTTTTTGGGGGGGGGGGCACTGTTTTGTTTTGAGAAAGGGCGTTGTGTAGGCCAAGCTAGATTCTAGCAAGCTATATAGTGATGCTGGCCTTGAACACAGGTCTGCTTGCCTTCACTTTCTTAATGCTGGCATTACAGGCGTGCCCTACCACACAAGGCCATTTCCAACCATCTTCTGCTGTTAAGCAGAAAAAATCACCACCTTTGCATAAAATGTGGGAGTAGATCCCAGTGGCCCACACTGACCAATGCTCTTGTCATTGTATTGTTTTCAACACACCACTTTTTTCTTTTCCTAAACTCAGAAATCTGTCATCTGGGTATCCAGGGTCCTCCTTTAATTGTCTTTTTAAAAATGATTGGATTCAATGTCCTATCCAGAGCAGCAGTGACATTGTAGAGAGATGGTCAAAGCATAAGCTAGGGGCTGGCGAAAAGGCTCAGCAGGTAAAGGTTATCTGAGTTCGATCCCCAGAAGGCATATAAAGGTGGAAGGGGAGAATCAGCTCCCCAGAATTCTCCTCTAACCTCCACGTTCGTGCCTTGGGACATGCACAATACAGTCTCACACATACACTCACTATAATAATAATAGTTGGAATAGTAAAAATAAAAAGTTCAAACAAAAAACAGGCAATAAGACAAATGATTTGACCCTGATCCTGTCCATGAAGAAATTCTATCAACCAGAATTAGCCAGTCGTGAAGGAAAGCCAGCAGCATATGACTTACCCATTAAGACTCCCTTCCAAAGGCCAGACGTCGTGGCGCACACCTTTAGACCTAGCACTTGGGAGGCAGAGGCAGGCAGATCTCTGAGTTTGAGACTAGCCTGGTCTACAGAGAAAGTTCCAGGACAGCCAGGGCTACACAGAGAAACCCTGTCTCAAAAAAGTGTATGTGTGTGTGTGTGTGTGTGTGTGTGTGTGTGTGTGTGTGTGTTTATAAGAATACATTTTAAAAGAGAGGGTTGATGGGATGGCTCAGCAGTTAAAAGTGCTTTGTCACACTGCATTCAATCCCAGAACCTGGGTAAGGGTGGAAGGAGAAAACTGACTCCTGAAAGTCTTCTGACCTCCGTGTGCAATGGTATGGCATGCCATGCACATGCACACACACTATAATAAATGACAATTGAAACTAAAAACGTGCTTCCTTTAAGAAAGGAATAAGGATATAGGCATACATACACACATATCATTATACACACAGACACACACACACACACACACACACACACACCCCTTCTAAAAGTAATCTGTGTAGGGAAGATTGTGTTGTCTTACACACCATTCTCATCATGCCTACTTCCACAAATTATTTAAAGTAGTTGTAAGAAAAGACCCGAAACAGTAAGGCTCTAAGAGTGGAGTCTGAGTAAAGGGGGAAGATGACTTCTTAACACTCAGTTTGTACAAAAAGCTCTATCATTTAACAACCTGACGGCCAGGCCGTTTCCCTGCACACGGTACTTTATTGTTTGGGTGTTTTTTTACAAGCACAGAATTGCTACAATGCCCTGATTTACTGTTTGCTTGACTCCAAGGGAAAACTTTATATTGCAATTAACCTTTCTATTTTTTTCCTTCCATCGGAGTGTTGTGGACTTCCTCTGTGGTATTTTAGTGATTAGACAGGATGGAGGGCATCCTTAAAGATGTGAGGCCAAATCCGATGAGGTCAGACTGAAGGGAAAGGATGGTCTGTGTGGGGCCAGCAAGTCTGGCCCCGGCCAAACTGTTTGTCTGACACTTCACCAGTAGAATGGGAACCTCTGAATTATTCATTTTTAAGTTACCCTAAAAAGCCACGTGTGCGGTGATGCCCCAGTGCAGACTTTCAGTACCAGCTGGAGGAAGAGGAAGGAGTCGTCTTTTCCCCCCGCAAATGTCCTGCAGCCTTCCAGACTGGCTTGTGCGGTTCTGCTTCCCAGCCCTTCACCTCGGGCTAAAGAACACCATCACATAACTTAAGTGCAGGGCCGTGGCGGGCGGTGAGGAAACGAAGCCACAGGTGAGCTAAGTATGGAATTTTTAGACTTGAAAGGCGGCTGGGAGAAGGAGCCAAGAAGTAGACTTGGGCAGAGGTGTGGGGGCCGGGGCAGGGTGGCAGGGGCCTGAGAATGATAACCAGTTGTTTTTGTTGTTTAGTTTTTTCCTTAGCTTCTGCCACCCACCCTGTTCTTACCAGTTCCCACGCCAGCATAGTACTTAGGGGAGAAGGAGGTAATTAGAGGCCCTTGCATCGTGGAGTAAGAGCAGTGCTCACCATAGACCCCGTGGCTCCCTGTGCCCTTGTCTGGGTCATCACTGCTCTGCCCTGGGCCTGTTTCCTCACCTGTTTATAGACCAAGGTGGAGGCCTCCTGTACAGTGCAGAAAATGCTCAGGAAGGGGTACCAGGCCGTCAGCCACAGGAATTTTCTCATGAGCTTGGCCTGCACCAGTTGACCATGGGTTAGTGCCACACAGTAAGGACAGTCCTTCCAAATAAAAGGCTGGGCTGTGGCACACGCCCTTAGGAGGCAGAGGCAGGTGATCTCTGTGAGTTTTGAGGTCAGCCTGGTCTACAGAGCTAGTTCTAGGACAGGCTAGACTACATAAAGAAACTATGTCTTGAAAAACCAAAAAAAAAGTACTTCATGAGCAGCTCCAAACCGCACAATGGGAGTACTTAGTTGGGCTAGCAGCAGCAGCACTGCTCGGAAACCTCACCAAAGCAAAGGACTGTTCGATGCATACTGAAGGAGCCTGTTCAAAACTTTGATTGTAGACACCTGGGCATGGTGGTACAGGCCTGGAATCCCAGCACTTAGAGTGGGATTACAGGATTGGGATCTCAAGGTCAAGTTCAATCTCAAGGTCAAGTTCAAGGCCAGCCTGTGCTGTATGAGACCCTGTAGTACAAAAATAAAAACTGGTGGAAAAGTGAAAAGTCATGTTGTAAAAGGAGCACGTGTGTCCATCCAGCCCTGCTGCAGAATCTAGGCATCTCAAGCGTTGGACTCCAGAGCTGGAAACTCACAGGGCAGCTGTGCCGCCAGCAGCGGAGGTGGCTGGGAGGCTGAGGTGGACCTTACAGTTCAACGGGACACAGTGTTGAAGACAGGAAAGACCCACAGAGCGAGAGGCTGCCAGGGAGCCAAGCCATGGGCCAGTGTGTAAACAGGCACCCGTGGATGTGGGTGTTCTTGCCACAATGCCTCTTATTTGATCTCTAAGAACCCTTCATCATCAGAGAGCAGGAGAGACTTAAGAAACAATTCTTGTGAGACAGCAAGCTAGCTCAGCACCCTCTGCCAAGCCTGATGACCTGAGTTCAAATCCCTAGGACCTACATGATAGAGAACCAACTCCCACAATTGTCCTCCTGCATGTACATACACAATCAAATGTAATAAAAAATTCTTTAAGTTTTTGTTTATTTCATGTCTGTCCTACACACATTCCAAAGTCTGTATAAGGACATCAGACGACAGCATCTGAGGGTTGGTTCTCTCTTTGCACCATGTGGGTCCTGGGGATGGAACTCAGTTGTCAAAGTTGGCAGCAGATGCTGAGCCAGCTCTCGAGCCTAAGAAAATGTTTTTATAACTTCATCCACTCAAGATGACAAGAGAAACTGAAGGCCACGCCCATGTATAACTATTTATATAAAAATACTAAATAAAGTATTAGCGAACAGACCCGAGAGCTCATTAAATGCCTGATAGACCACAGCCGAAGGGGGACAAGTGACAGATGGTATAATTTACCATATTCTCAGGTCAGAGGAGAAATCCATTTCATTAGCTGCATAAATGCTTAAGAGGTACTTAAAGGAATCAATACCCATCTTTTATTAAAAAGTCATAATAAAGTAAGAGATGGATATTTTATTAACAAAATCTAAACGTATATATTTAAAGCAAAAACAAAAAAACAAAACAAAACCAAAAACAGCAAAATGGTGACTTGTGAAATAGTCGGTGAGTTAACACTTGAAATCACACCAAGCAAGGATCCCCCTGTTGTCTTAGTTAGGGTCACTATTGATGTGATGAGACATCAGGACCATAAGCAGCTTGGGGAGGAGAGGATTATTTGGCTTACATGTCCTGAATCACAGTCCATTGAGAGAGGCGGGAGCTGATGCAGAGGCCATGGAGCGGTGCTGCTTACTGGCTCGCTCCTCGTGGCTTGCTCAGCCTGCTGTCATGTAGAACCCAGGACCACCAGCCCAGGGACGGCACCACCACAACGGATTACCCCCACACATACATCACTAATAAAGAAAATACCATTCAGGCTTGTTGATAGCCGAATCCTACAGAGGCAATATTTCAATTGAGACTCCCTCCCCTCAGATGACTATAGCTTAAGTTTAAAAAAAAAAAATTAGTCAGCATCGTGTATGGAATGTTATGGTTCTCCCCTCGTGTGTGTGTGGGGGGGGGGGTTAATAACACACTTGAATGTTTACAAGAGACCACATTCCAACCACCTTTTGTTTTTTTGAGACAGGCTCTCCCTTTTTCTTGGAGCTTGCCACTTGAGCTAAGCTAGATGGACAGTAAGTCCCAGGATCTGCCTGTCTCTGCCTCTCCATTGATGGGATGACAAGCACCTGCTGCCATGTCCAGCCTTTGTTCTGTGGGTTCTGAGGATCCCACTCAAGGCCTCAAGCGTGCGAGGCCTCAGGCGTGCAAGGCAAGCGCTGTACCAACCAAGCTGTCTTCCCAACCCCGTTTTCCCAGATAAGGAAGGGGGCCATTCCAGTGACAGCAGAAGTTTCTTTGCTCTCCTCATGTGCAGGCAAGGGCTTAGGATACTGTGAAAGGCCACAGGAGCCATAGAAAGGCTGTCCCCGGACTGACCAGGCCACCCTACATGTCTGCAAGGTAACACCTCCTCTGTCAGCTGACTCCTTGTGGGGACTCAGACCCGCCCCACCTCCTGATTGACATCTTGATTGACTCAATGAAGCTTATTAATTTTCTTGAGACAAAATATCTGACCAAGGCGGCCTGCATCCTCAGTCAGAGAGCAGAGAGAGCACTGCTGCTCCTTTTCATTCAGTCCAGCCCCCAGCCCATGGGATGGCCTTGCTCATATTCTTCCTACCTCACTTATCCTAATCTCAGCAGCCCCTCACAAACACGCCAGAGGCCTTTCTCCCAAGTGCTTCCGGACCTTGTTAACTGAAAGTATCAACCATCACAGTGCACCTTTCCTCAGAGCCAGACTCCCTCCACCCCTGACCAACTGTCCTTTCTGAACTCTAGCCCTGGCCTGCCTATCTTGAGTGTCTCAAATTTTTTAAATGACAAAATGATAGCAATAATAATTAGGGGCTAGTGAGATGGCTTACTGGTAAAGGTGCTTGTTGCAAGCCTGGTTGCCTGAGTTTGATCCCTGGGACCCACACAGTGAGAGAACAGACCCCTGCAATTTGTCCTCTGGCTTTGACATGCATACCCATACACATACATACATACATACATACATACATACATACATACATACATACATATAAAAATCAACATATATAAACAATAATTAAAGTAAAATTCTGTAGCGTATGCACAGAATGTTCTCCAAGTCACCATACATAATTTTTAATAGATAATACAATGTATGCTCTGTAAAATAGTTTTTACACTATATTGCTCATTATCAAATGAGGACCAAACTTGGGGCCCACTTGAGGTTGATAAAGACATGGAACATCTGTGCAGCAGTTTGCCGAATCTGCAGAAGTGGAACCTAAGGACATGGAGGACTGAGCACACTGTTTTCCTGGCGTCACTGATGGCTAAGACGATGAAATATGCAGCAGCCTGGCGCTGGGCCGGATGTTGCTAGCACTCAGGAGGTTTGTGCGAAAGGAAATACACGGTGTCTGGCGTGGGTATAATTTCCTTTCCATCAACCTTGACTGTGTCCTTTGAAGTTTGTCATAAAAATGGTATGTTAGCCCAGAGAATACCCTGAAATGATGTGCAGGGAAACAGCTGAGTGAACTATATATATTCTGGCCTGATGAAATGACCCCATGCTTGAAGTCGGGGAAGAGCATAAAACAGCACAGGTTAACAGACAGTGGGTGCGGTGTTGCCGGTTCACGAAAAGGTGAGAGGAGGAGGGTTTTGTGATAAACTGTGCTGAGCAAACAGTCTGTCGTATTACAGACTTTGAAATAGAACAGACTTTAGACAAATGTCAATCTCACAATCTTCAGGAACTTTGAAATGGGAAGAATGGCCAGGCATGATGGCGCACACATGTAATCCCAGCACTCAGGAGGTAGGAGGATTGCAGCCTCTTGGGCCATGAGACCATGGCTCAAAACAAATCAAAAAATTAGTGCCCTTTACAGCCAGATACGATTATGCACACTTGTAATCCCAGAGGCTGAAGCAGGAGGATTCCTGCAATCCTGGGACTACATAATGAGTACTAGGCCAGGAAGGTATTGCAGTACCGTGTCCTGGTTAAGTAGCAGATGTGGCTCTCGGCTCCTGCACATTTCCTCTGTACTGACTAAGGACAGGTGATCTGGGAGGCTTGATTTGGTTGGCAGATGAGGTGCAGCAGACACTTGAGAAGGTGTGTCCTAGTTTGCTCTTCTGGTGCTTCAATGAAACACTCGCTACCCAAAGCAGACTGGGAGGAAAGGGTGTATGTGACTTCCACTTCCACATCACAGTTCATTGCTGAGGGACATCAAGGCAAGAACTGAAAAACAGAACATGAAAGGAACTCAGCCAGCTACCTTATTTATACAAGCCAGGATCACCTGGGTGGAGCACCACCCACAGTGGGCTGGACCCTCCCACGTCAGTTATTAATCAAGAAAATATTCATTTTAATTATTAAAATAATTAAAATTATTAATTATTAACCCCTACAGGCTTGCCTATAGGCCAGTTCCTCAATTGAGGTTCCCTTTCCCAGGTGACTGGTTTGTGTCTAGTTGACAAGAAGTAACCAGCACAGGGTGGGTCATCAAAACCCAGGGGAGCAGTGCTTCAAGGTACGACATACTGGGCTGGTCCAGGCTGTGCTTTACATCCTCCAGAACTCAAGATTGCCTCCCATCTAGTGCTGCACAGCATGGTGGAGCAGACCTGCCATCCAAGCAGGAGACCCTGCCTTAAGTAATTTACTTGTAACTGGTTGTATTCTCTTTGACCTACAGAAAGGGGGTGTGAGTTTTCCTCCTAAAAACCAAGAGAAGGCTTATGTATAGTCTTTTAAAATAATCCTTTGTGGAAGGGGAGTGGGTTAGAGATTGTAGCTCATTTGGTGCTCTTGTCCAGCGTAACACCAAACACTGAGCTCCATCCCCAGCACTACATAAACTGAATATTATGGCACACTTTTGTGATTTCAGCACTCTGGAGGTGGAGGCAGGAGGATTAGAAATTCAAGGTTATCTTCAGCTACATAGTAAGTTGAGGCCAGACTGGGGTATATCAGATCCTGAAACAGAAATGTAATATTAATAATCATAATAGACGAGGTGGTGGTGCACACCTGTAATCCCAACACTCAGGAGGCAGAGGCAGGCAGATCTCTGGGAGGCCAGCCTGATCTACAGAGGAGTTCCAGGACAGCCAGAGCTGTTACACAGAGAAAGCCTATCCTGAAAAATCAAAATAATAATAATAATAATAATAATAATGATAATGTAGACTTGGGGACAAGCCTTGTCCCCTCGCTATCTCCTGTTGTTTCTGGGAATGGTGGCCTCTCTGGGTCTGGGTGTCAGCACAGTCTTGAGGTTTGAGTAACTCTGCCCTACCACAGCATAACAGTGTTGTTGATCTCTGGAAGTCCAGGAAACCATGAGTGCTCTCACAGTGAAATGCACAGCTGTCATTATCACAGTCATTGTTTTGCTCAGTTCTGTGGTTGCTTAGCAACCAAAGTTAGACTGACCCACCATGGAAAACTTGAAATTCACTTCCAGGGATTGCTTCAAACATCAGAGAAAGTACCTTCCTGTTTAAATGGGACTAGATGGCATTTTATTTTGTTTTTCAAAATTGCTTTACATTTATTTGTTTGTTTACTTGTTTTGTGTATATATGCAACACAGTTGCCACGGACCTATGTGGAAGTCAGAGGACAACTTGCAGAAGTCTTGTCTCTTCTACTATGTGGTTTTCTGGGGATTAAACCATCTCTAGTCCCAGCTCAAGACCAAAGACTAGGTTTCCATAAAGGATTTGAAATCTTTTATTGCATTTCCTAGATATTAGGAATCCTTGGGGCTCAGCAGTTAAGAATACTTGCTGCTCTTGCAGAGGACCCAGGTTCAATTCCCAGCATCTACATGGCAGCTCACAACCACCTGTAACTCCAGTTCCATAGAATCCAACACACTCTTCTGTCTCCTTGGGAACAAAGCACATATATGGTTTATTCACACACACACACACACACACACACACACACACGCACACACACACACACACATACACACATGCTCACGCATATAGGTGTGCATGCAAAACACCATGCACATAAAATAAAATAAATTTAAAAAAAAATTCTAATGAACATTTTTGAGAGTTTCACCATGTAGCCTAGGCTGGACTCAAACTCATCATCCTGCCTCATCCTTTTCAGTGCTGGAAGTACAGATGTGCTCCACAATGCCTCCTACACCATTCACTGTTGAAGAAACACAGAGCCCCAAACCATCCCAAATCTATCTAAGTTCCACTTCCCCATCCCAAGCCCCTGCCGTAGGTGGGCTGAGCCTTTGGCAGCCTCACCAGGCCCAGTTTTATGGACGCTGAGGATTGAACTCGGGGCTTCATGTATACCTGGCAAGCTCTCTACCAATTGAGCCACATCCAAAGACCTGTATTTTACTAATTTTGGGCTCTGTCTGCCCAACAGAGGGGCTGGGGTTTAAAAGGGGTTCTTAATCCCCTCCAGACACATGAATCTCAACCAAGTGAATGGAGAGCCTGGTTTGATGATACACACCTGTAATTCTAGCACTTGAGAGGTAGGGGCAGGAGTTCAGAGTCAGCCTTGACTACACAGGCAGTTTGAGATCAACCTTGGCTACTGGAAACCCTATCTCAGGATAAGCTAGTTAATTAATTAAGGTCTGATGAGGTGCTCAGTGGGTGAAATTGCTTTTTGTTTATGCCTGAGGGTCTCAGTGTGATCCTTGGAGCCCACAGTAGAAGAGGAGAACCAACTCTGAAAGTTGTCCTTGGCACTATGGCAGGGGAATACATACACAATAATAATAACAATAAGTAAATAGTGAATAAAACTGTCAGGCATGCTGCCTATGGCATGTCCACCTTGTCCCTTTGACCACTGTGACCCCTTACGGGTTGGTCTGGTCCTCCCCTCCCTAATGCCAGAGCTTCTGCCTCACCTTTGTGGACATGGTCATTCTGCTTCAGTCGGAGTCAGAGAGTCTATCCCTTGGTCACTCACTGCACCTGCCGAAGTGATGACTAACCTCTCTCCCTCTTGCCTTCCCAGAGCTGATGAGATCGAGATGATCATGACTGACCTCGAACGAGCCAACCAGGTAAGCAGTTCAGACCTTCAATATAAAACACCACAGCCCACCCATCCTGCTATCTTGGGAGATGCCTCACTCCAGATGGGTGATCATTGTGGATCCCTTTCCATAGTGTCATGAGAAGACAGAATTACATCCGCAGCACTATTCCTTGCAGAATCTCAGGTTCAACCCCAGTGTCTGAGACACAAATGCGTAAGGGTACTTGTTGTTTTTCTGATCCCGACTCCAGGGCATCCATTCCAGAATAGCCATGAATGAGGTCCAACACAAGATCTCAAATGTAGTAAAACATTGTGAGACTGACTGATTGATTTGCAGTTGTGCAGTTCCCAAGTGTGAACACTGAAGATGACAATGTCATCCCAATGTCAGAAGGTTGAGCATGTCTGATGCCTTGTCCTCAGGCATCCATTACACTATAGAATAATTGTCATCTCCTTCTAGTAGGTTCCAACTACTTGCTCTAGTGGAGCTTCCAGTGGACAGCTCCCCTCAGCTGATACCCAGTTATCAGACATACCTTTCAGGAAATACACAGCACAGTCTCACACACAGAAGAGCCACATAGTATCAGATGATTCCAAACACTCAACTATCCATAAACCTTCTTCCACAGCCTCTACAGGGCAGTACAACATTTTACTTTCACACCTGGTGCTCTGGCCTCGAACTAGCCTTAGAACTGAGAAAGACCTTGAACCTCTGGTTCTCATGTTTCCGCCTTCCACGTGCTAGAACGGCAGGTGTGCACCGCCACCACTGGTGACTTCCAGGCTAGAGGTCAAACCCAGGGTTTCATGAGTGCTCGGCAAGCACTCTGCCAACCAGCTAAGCTGCACTCCAGGCCGGTCACCACAGAGTCTGTACTTGGGGGAGAAACAGTTAGGGCAGAAATGAAGTTTCTGGGTCCAGAAGGACAGGGCCTGTGGCCTCTGCCCACTCAATTTTATAGCGAGGTGGCCGTAGCACTGGAAAGTTTTGAAACTTGCTTTGGGTCCCCCACCCAGTGAGTTCAAGCCTCTCTGTGGAATGAAAAGCCGCCCAGAATCCCTGCAGTCCCTGTTACCCTGAGGCAAGCAGGAGCTCGTTGAGCACCTGTCTTTCATAGGCACTAGCCACTCAGACCTTCCCCAGCATTCAGGGAAAAGCATTGTCCATTTTTGCCCTAGTAAAATTAACCTGAAGCCTAAGCAGGAAAACCTGCATAGGAGGGAAGGATGGAATGTGTGGCTGTTATTCCCTTAGGAGAACTGGGTTGGGGTAGTGGCTGGTGCTTGGGCCTTTCCTAAGTTCCTGGGCCAGGCCTGTAGGAGGCTTCCTGGGGAGAACATGCCCCTGGTCACCTGAGATCTCCTGGGTAGTCTCAGCCACCCTAGTACTTGTCAGAATGGTTGTCCATTCTGTAATGTTCCATATGCAGTTCACTTAAGCACACTACCAGAACCCCATCACTTTAGCCGCCCAGCCCCTGACTGAGGTCCACATGGTTAGGACTCTTCTTTTAGAAATAGGAAAACCCAGTCAGCGCCTGGTCCATCGCTGAGCTGGGACGAGAAACCCCGACGTCTTAATTAAGGTTGTCTTGGCACACTGGGGCATGGTTTGTTTCTCCTTTGGTTTGGGGAGCTTCTGTTTTGTTTTGTTTGTTTGTTTTTAGGGGCATTGTTTTCCTTTTGTTTTGTTTGACTAGTGTGAACTTTGTAGATGACAGCATTGTGTTACAGTATTAAAAGGGTAGGTGCTCTTGGTACAGCATCTGAGAAGGGAATATGGAAGCCCCAGAAGGTTGCCTGCCTGATGGGACAGGGGAGTGGGAGAAAAAGAAATGAAAGTTACCCGGTGGTGGTGGTGG
>CABHPP010147611.1:0-46083 GCA_902168425.1 Peromyscus attwateri | reverse complement strand
ACGAAAGGTCAGGTCGGCGCGACAGGAGAGTGGGAGAGCCCTGACCTTTGAGGCCGCGCTGGCGCAAGGGGGAAATTCTGACTCGGAACTCTGCGAGGGGCCGAGACCCGCGCCGCCTCGGCCCGGGCCGTGTGAAAGCCTCCCGGGGGTGGACCACCCGGAACGCCTCCGCCGGACCACCGGCTGCCGGAAATGGGTCGGCTGACCCGCAGAGACGCACGACTCACTTCCGTCAGCAGCGGCGCCGGCGATTGGCTAAACCTAACCGCAGTGGGCGGGCGCGCGAGCGGCTTGTGCGGGACTCAGTGCGCTTGCGCAGCTGCCGAAACAGCGCAGGAAAGTCTTTGCAGCGTCCGCTGCGGTCCACGGTCGTGCTAGGGTCACGGAGAGCTGCGACCCTGCGGACTTCCGGGGGGAAGAGGGTGGCTTGAAGGTGTGACGCGCTTGCTGGTGACCGAGGCGAATGGGCTGGGCAGAAAATGACACTGTTTAGCGAATTCCCAGCCCTGGGGCTCGGGCTGCCGTGACATGTTTGAAGACACTGTCATGCTCCAGAGTTACTGAGAGCTGGTTCTTCAAGCGGCAGTGAGTCTTCCACAGTAAGGGTTTTGTAACTGGCCTGGCAGAAATGAAAATACTATAAAAAAGACGCTGTGTCTCAACCTATCAGACTGTTAAAACAATGGCCCCAAAGAAATGGGACTGTCCCCAGGAATCTCATGTTAGGGGAAGGAAAAGGAACCAGCCCGAGCGGGACTTGTTTCCCAGTAACCGATTGCACACAGTTCTAACGACCGGCCAGACCACCTTACAGGATGAGGCCGAAGCCCAGACAGTGATGGGTCAGTGGTGGGCAGGACCACAGCTTGACCTGGGACTGAGTAGATGTGCATATCCTCGTCTCTCTATTAAAACTTTGATCAAACTCCAGGACCATAAAGATGGCTTAGAAGGCAGTCCTCTGCATCTCTTTGCCCCTCTTCCCTGTGTGGCCACATTGAATAAATCCGTTTCTGCTTTTCACTATCAGTTCAACTCTTAATTGACTTATTGAGGACAAGTGACCAGACCTTACTGGGGAACAGATTTTGACACAGAGTCAAGATGGATAATAGTTACAGTAAATATAAATAGTTCCCTTCTACTCTAGGGTAAGCAGTAGTTACCCCCAGGACAAAGACAAAATGGTTGGGTGATGGTGTACCTGTTGGTAGTTCTCTGAATCTATTGATTGGGGCAGCGACTCCCATGCAGGCATAAAATCAATAGTAGACAGGCCAGCCACATTCCACCCTTGCCACGGTGTGGCTCAAAAATCTGTAGTCTCATGGCCCTTTGTCCCAACAACATTATAAGGCAGTGTGTGTCGTGTATGTTGCCTCATCCTCTCCTGGCTGTGAAGCAGTTGAACAGTGCTGTCTGTCTGTACATGCCTCACAAACCAAGAAGACGTTCATGATGATTTTTTATTATGTTCATTGTGCCAGGGATGTGACAGTGTCCTTCCCTAACAGAGTCCTTCCCTATAGAGACCCACAGAGGTTTCCTAGTAAGAACTTACTCAGGGTCTGAGAATCTGAGCTTGCTCTACCCAGCAGGGTTTCTTAAGGGGATGATTTGACCACGGGAGTGGTTACCAGATGTTTGGAAGGGTCTACACCTGGCTGTGCAGTGAGCTTTGAGCTAGCAAGGGGGAGGTCTTTTGCCCCACCCCTTGGCATTGTTATAAAAAGCCCTTTTGAAGAGGCAGAAGAGGCCATTGGGTTTTGATCCAGGTCCTCCCGAAGCTATTCTGTGTTTCTGTCTTTCTCCTCTTTGCTGTCTTTCTATCTAAAAGTTTCATATCCCTCTCTCCTCCTCATAGGAACCCTTTAAAAGGTGGGAACTGGCCTCCCATACTTCCCTGGCTCTATAGCAGATTCTGTTGGGTGGGGGAAGACAGTGAACACCAGCAGAGATGAATCCTGTCACGTGTCACCTGATGACGGAGATGTGTTCTGAGAATTGCATTGTTGGTTTTGAGTAGACGTCACAGATGTACTTATGCACACTCAGCTTCAACGTCTTTAAGTGAGCATCTGGGACCACGCTGGTGTGTGTGCTCTGCTGTTACTATATGCAGCATATCACTGTGTGTGTGTGTGTGTGTGTGTGTGTGTGTGTGTGTGTGTGTGTGTCAGGCTCTAGTGTGTATGATATTGTGAAGGACAGGAGAGGATGAACAGGTGTGTGTGTGTGCACACACGGGCATGTACATGTGTAACACATCAAGGGACACTCTTATCTCCTCCAAGGAGGAAGCATGAATAAGATTGGGGTATGAATAGCACAGCTCTGGAAGAGCATGTCACACTAGAGAGCGGCAACCAACAGGCCAGCCTGCCACAGAAGTATGCTTGGTATGCTGACAAGCAAGAAAGGTGGCGAACATGATGGTGGCATGCTAAGCAGACGTGGACAGCCAGCACCAGGTGTAGACACTCAGTCCACAGATGCTGGGTGAACTGAAATTGCTGACTTGAGAAAAACACTTGATGTGTCTATTTTTGTACTTGGTCAGATGCAAGCTAAGCACACACTTTGCTACCAAGTGACACTGAGAGCACTTAATGACTGTAATATGTATCTTGGAGATTGCTTGAGGTTGAACGTGACAGACGTGTGTGCGTGTGTGTATGTATGTAAACAAGTTGCACACAGGTACTTTAGAACTTTGATTTAGTGTGGAGACATTTAACTGAAAAAAAAAAAACCCAACAGTTTATGCATCGATCCTTCATCATAAAAGAAATTCAAGAAAACAGGAGATGGACACACAGGGAAAACTAGAGTAATCTGGAATTATTTGGGTTGTCTATCACTATTTAAAGGCTCGGGGTGGCTGGGGATGGGGCTCAGTGTTTGTGCAGAAGCACAAGGACCTGATTTTTATTCCCGATCTCAAAGTAAACAAATGAGCCAAGCACTGTGGCATGTGTCTAATCTCAGCACTGGGATAGTGAAGAGAGGATCCCCTGGGCTCTCTGGCCAGCCAGTCTCGCCAATGGTAAGTCCAGATTCAGTGAGAGATGTAGTGGTGTTTGCTCCACCCATGACCTTGGGCTTTATGGCCTGATGGAGATGGTGCTTCCTGCCGTGGTACATGACCTCTTAAAAGGAAAGGGAGAGCCGAGCAGTGGTGGCGCACGCCTTTAATCCCAGCACTCAGGAGGCAGAGCCAGGCGAATCTCTGCGAGTTCGAGGCCAGCCTAGGCTACCAAGTGAGTTCCAGGAAAGGCGCAAAGCTACACAGAGAAACCCTGTCTCCAAAAAAAAAAAAAAAAAAAAAAAAAAAAATAAAAAAAAAAAAAAAAAAGGAAAGGGAGAAGGGTCACGAGTCCCTTCTCCTTGCTTCCTGCCAGGTGGATTCGCTCCCAGTCACAACAGAGGACAACTTCAGCTGTTTACTCAGTTCTGTATTCATGAGTGTATTTCCCAAGTTTGTATATTAATAAATTCAGTCTTCTTAGCTAGAACATATTAGTACTAGAGTTAGAATCTTCAGGATAGGACAGCTAATGGAGTAATCTTGGTAATTTGCCATTTACCTATGTTCTGGACATTTCTGGACACTCAGCATGTCTTTCTTGTTTGATGTTGTTCTTGTTGGTTGTAGTTCCATTTCTGTTTATGTTATTACCCTTTGTTTTTCCTGGACAATACTTGATAATCATTCTTATTGTATATAGTTTGCATTAAGTTTAGAACTTTCCTGTTTAGACAAAAAGGAGAAATGTAGTGGTATTTGCTCTGCCCATGACCTTGGGCTATAGGACCTGAAGGAGACGGTGCTTCTTGCCATTGTACATGACTTCTTAAAAGGAGAGAGAGACGGGTCATGAGTTCCTTCTTCCTGCTGCCTGCCAGGTAGATTCGCTCCCAATCAGAACAGAAGACGACTTCATCTATTTACTTGGTTCTATATTTGTGAGTGTATTTCCTCAATTTATATCTTAATAAATAATAGACTAACATGGATTGATCATAACAGAGAGACCCTATCAATAGCTCAGGGGATGAACTGGCCTTCTGATTGTCTTGCTCTTCATTTGGACGGCAGCAAGGATGTTAGTGGACAGAAGCTGAACGTATGAAGTAATTAGGTGAATTTGGGGATTGATTTGGATGGTCTCTCTCACACCTTCACATGCATCTTGTACTTTGGTGAGCATTAGGGAGAGGGAGCCTGCACTTCACAGGTAGAATTTGCTGGAAACACCTAGTCACACAACTCTGGATGTTACTTGGGAATGATTCTGCTATGATCACAATTGTCACTGAAGTCCAAAGAATATATTTCTCCCGAGTGACATTCGACTACTGTCTAAAATAAACACAGCACGTTTATTTGCTTAATAGTTTTTTGGTTATGTGCTCTTGATGTTTTCATTTTGTTTCTGGGAGTTGAACCCTGGGCCTCCTTGTACATGTAAGTACAGACTGCACCACTGTGGTATTAGCTTTAATTGTCAACCCAACCTAGAATCACCTGGGAAGAGAGTTGTAATAAGGGTCAATCTTCATCAGGCTGGCCTGTGGGGGATTATCTGTTAACTGATGGGGGATGACCCAGCTCACTGTGGGCAGTACCATTCCCTAGGCAGGGGTCCTGAACGGTATGAGAGTAAAAACAGCTGAGCACAAGCAAGCAAGCCTGGGTGCATTAATTTCTCTCTGCTCTTGACTGTGGATGTGACGTGACCAGCTGTCACACGCTCATGCTGCTGTGAGTGCCCTACTTGGATGGACTATAATCTGGAGTCCTGAGACAAGATAAAGCTGTTCTCCTCTAAGTTGCTTTTTGTCAGGATATTTGATTACACCAACAGAAATGGAACTAGAACACCACTAAGCAAAAAAGTAGTGTGTGTGCGTGTGTGTGTGCCACATGTGTGTGTGCCACATGTGTGTGTGTGTGTACGTGTGTGTGTGTGTGCCGTGTGTGTGTGTGTGTGTGTGTGTGTGTGTGTGTGTGTGTGCCACATGTGTGTAGGTACCCACAGAAGCCAGAGGAGGGCCTCAGATCTGTTGAGGGATATTTGTTTAATTATGCAAAGATGTGTTGCATTTGTTTTCCTAGGTGAAGATGTGTTGCTGTTTTACCTTGCCTGCCTAAGGCACCTGATTGGTCTAATAAAAAGCTGAACGGCCAATAGGGAGGGAGGAGGTGTAGTGGGACTTGCAGGCAAAGAGAGGAAGGAGGAGGAGGAATTTAGGCTCAGGGGAAGAAGAAAGAAAAAGAGATGACAGAGAGACTCCAGGGGACAGACAGACACAGAGGAAGCAGGAAAGTAGGACATAAAGAATGAAAGAAAGGTCAAAACCCCTGAAGCAAAATGTAAATGAATAGAAACAGATTAAATTATGTTGAAAGAGCTAGTGGGACAAGCCTGAGCTAAGGCTGAGCATTCATAATTAATAATAAGTCTCAGTGTCTTTATTTGGAGCTGTTTGATGGCCCAAAGAAAATGCCAACTACACAGTACACAGGTCCTTTCTGGCTGGAATTAGGCCGCTGTGAGCTGCCTGACAGGGTACTGGGACTGGATCCTCTGAAGATCAGCAAGTACTCTTAACCACACAGCCTTCTCTCCCATCACAATCTCTAGAAGCATGGCTCCCATGTCACCCCTGATGCCGCTCTTTGTCCCGGCTCCAGCATGGCGTGGACTGTCAGTTTCTGGGTAGTCATTCACGTAGCTGTGGTGGTTTCTGTCTCAGCTCTCAACCACTGCGTCCACAGTATCACTCTTGGCTGCTGAGTCAACACACTTTTTTTTTTTTTTTTCATTCACAGTAAAACCTGCCGAGCAGCTCCGGAGTTAGTCACCGCTCTTGCCCCAGGTTCAGGTGGCTTCTGAATGAGAAGTCCCGAGTTCCATCCTCAACTCTGGCAGGGTGGTTGTAGTTGGAAACTCTGCTCCCTCTGGTGGCAGCCTGGATAGGCCTAAGCCTGGCCCCTTGCTGTCTGAGTATTGCTGAACAAATTGCTACCCCTCATGCCTTGGGCTCCCTGCCCATAAAACACTGTAGTGGCATCTGTATACTTCAGAATCTTGTCATGGGGATGAAGAGGTGGCAGCAGAGATTGGAGCATTGGCCTGCAATAAACCAGGCTTCCCTTCCTCCCACATTAGAATGGTAACCACAGTTCTGAGTGGATATGAGCTTAATTAAAAGCTCATGCCTGTAATCCCAGCATTCAGGAAGCTGAGCATCTCAGTCACTGTTCTGTTGCTGTGAAGAGACACCATGACCAAGGCAACTCTTACAGAAGAAATCACTGAATTGGTGGGTTTTTACAGTTTCAGAGGCCTCGTCCATTATCATCATGGTGGTAGACAGGTGTGGTGCTTGAGAAGTAGCTGAGAACATCCTGATCCACAAGCAGAGAGAGAGAGAGAGACAGAGAGACAGAGAGAGAAAGAAAGAAAGAGAGACTGGGCTTGGCATAGGCTTTTGAAATCTCAAAGCCTACCCCCAGTGACACACTTCCTCCGTCAAGGCCAGACCTGATAATCCCTCCAACCCTTTCAAATAGTGCCACTCCCTGGTGACTAAGCATTCAAATATATGAGCCTATGGGGTCATTCTTAGTCACACATCACACTGAGGCAGGAGGATGGCTGTATGTCCAAGGCCAGCCTGAGCTACAGTGTGAGACAGATGTTCATGCTGCACACAGGTCTTCAAGTTCACCTTTGCTTCCAGATGCTAAGAATGCAGATATATGTGGCTGGGAGCACAGAGGTCCTCATTCCCTCAGTTCAATAGGGGAACCAGGAAGGTTAAGCATGCAGGGTTGTCTTCCCGAAGGAAAATATGTATAACCTGTTCTTCCATTTAGAAGGCTGGGAATTGGAGGCGATTAATAGTCTGGTGATCTGGGTAATCTGAAGGGCCAAGCTCCCACAATCAGGGTCAGAGATACTTAAGAGTCTAGATGACCCTTACGTTATCTCTATATCAAGGGGCTCCCACAAGCTCTCACAAGTAGGACAGGAGATGGCTAACAGCCCAAATGACCTCTATGCTATCTGTGTGACTAAGACCATGACACTTCCTCCCCAAGGCCCTTAAGCAAACACAGGTAGCCTATCTCTAGAACCAATCTTTTTGGAAGAAATGACATGTACTTTGAGTTTTGATGTAATTATTTATCCTTGTGCACTGGGGATCGTATTACATCAGGGAACTATTTTCCCAAACTGTACTGTGTTAATAGGTTTACAATAAAGTTCTTGGAGTTAGACTCCAGACCCAGCCTGACTTTGAACCTGGCTAACTAAGTTGTGCTGACCCATGTTTCCTTCTTCCCTCTCTGTTTCTCTGCTGGCCACAGCATTTGCCTGGATCCCCACAATGTGCCACCAGCCCCAGATTTGCTTTTGTAATTAATTTTAAATTATGGCAGGCATACGTTAATGAAGAAATTCATACAGTATAAATCCCACATTGGTATTTAAAATTCTTGGTAGGGGCTAAAGAGATGGCTCAGTTGGTAAAAGCATTTGCCAGCATCTAGAAGAGGCAGTTCACAACTGCCTTTAACTCCAGTTCCTGGGGATTATGTATACATACTCAACACAGACAGACAGACACACAATTAAAAGAATTTATTTTAAATTACATGTTTGACTTTAAAATATATTTTTTCTAAAGTCTGCAAAATTAAAATTAAAATATAAACTGTAATGAATAAATAGCAAATATCTACTATTAAATACTAAAATTTAATAAAATAGTTATTTTTAAGCCGGGTGGTGGTGGTGCATGCCTTTAGTCCCAGCACTCAGGAGGCAGAATCAGGTGGATCTCTGTGAGTTCGAGCCCAGCCTGGTCTACATAGTGAGTTCCAGGACAGGTTCCAAAGCTACACACAGAAACGCTGTCTTGAAAAACAACAACAACAAATATATATATTAAAATATTAAATATAGGATTTTTGTTTGTTTTTATTTATTGAGACAGGGTTTCTCTGTGTAGCCCTGGCTGTCCTGGAATGAGCTCCATAGACCAGGCTGGCCTCGAATTCAGAGATCTGCCTGCTTCTGCCTTCCGAGTGCTGGGGTTAAAAGCGTACGCCACCACCGCCCAGCAAATAGGTTTTTTTTTTAATGTTTCAAAATTTTCTTAAGTTGTGTTGGCCATTTTTTTTTCTTTTAAGAATCAGTTTCATTATGCAGCCTTGGGTAGCCTGGAACTTGCTATACAAACCAGGGTGGCCTTGAACTCAGAGAGATCCACCTGGGTCTGCCTCCCAAGTACTGGAATTACAGAGGTATGCTACCACCTTTGGCTGTATAAGACTCAATTTATCTATAATCTGGAGTTCGCTTTCACTCTGGATGATCCAGCGAAGATGGAGTTTTTGTGTTGTGTTGTCCATACATCATATTTGAGGATGTGAAAAGTCACGGAGTATTGCTGCAGTGGTTACGAAGTCCACAAGTCACAAGGCTTTTCTCCTAGAGCTACAAGTTGGAACATTGTAGGATGAAGAAAACGGACACTTAGGACATGAGGGAACCATGATTTCCTGAACATTCCTACACAGAAGTTGGTGGTACAGGAGTGTGTTGCACCCTGTGTCTAGGAGGCAGGGACAGCCCCTCCACCAGTCCTCCCGGCATGGTGATGGGTGGACGGCCCCTGCCAGGTCCCAGTCATAGGCACAGATGCTTGCTAACTATGTGTCTGTGGGCCTGGGCTGGAGAGCTCTTATCTAACAGGTCTTACCTGACAGATTTCTTCTAAATATCTGGACACTATGTGTGGGTTTCCACGGACACTCTGTTCTGTGCACTGTGCAGGACTGGGGCAGTGTGGCTGGTCTGAGGTAAGGTGTAAATATTTATGAGCCACCAATGTGCAGTGGACACCCCCCCCCCAGGTGCAAAAGCCGGAGGAAGCCCAGCAGGTTGGCATCAGCATCTCACCTCACACGCTGCTTCCTTCCTCGGGAAGGCTCTTTTCCGTGGTTTCTATCCACTTTCCTTTGTCCAAGTTCTGTCTGATTTCTCTCCTCCAGGTCAGCTCCTGTTGGTATTCCAAGTGAATGAATGTCTTATCTGATGATTACCTACTGGACAGCTGTCCAGGGTATGGGGTAAAGGTCACAAGGACAGGTAACAGTCCTTGGATTAGATGTCTCTAAATGTTCCCAAGGGGACAGAAGCATTTTTCAGAGGAAGGGGCTGTTTTCCTTTTTAGTTTTCTTTTCTTTTCTGACTGCCTCCCCCCATCCCCTGTCTTTCTCTCCCTGACTCTCTCTTTTATAGAATCTCAAATAGCCCAGGTTGGTCCTGAACAAACTATGTAGCTGAGGATGACCCTGAGCTCCTGATCCTCCTCCAAGTACTGGTTTGCTGGTAAGCGCTACTGTGCTCGGCATCTTCGTCTTTCTTGTAAACTTCTCCTTTATCTCCTTAGACAGATGGGACTTCATGCTGCCCAGCCCCAGAGTCACACTCACTTGAGATGTTCAGAGACACACAGGCAATTGAATCATACAGAGCTGGCCCCTGGCTCAGACTAAGATCTCAGAATGTAGTGGGAACAGTTTTATTGATACTGTCAAGGGCTGATGCTCACTGTCTGAACCTGGGAAGATTTTGTGATTTTTTAAAATTGCATTTGAAAGATTAGAAAGACAAAATGGGTAAAGCAAATGACCATCTAAGCTCTTTGCTATCATCTACCCTCTGTTGCCATGGTGATTTTATCACGCAAAGATGCAGGGATGTGATGAAAGCACTCCTGAATCGGTTGGTCTGGTTCAGCTGCAGGCTGATAAAAAACTAATCTTGAGAATCTCTTAGCTCAGTGGAGACATGTGTCACAGGTGGAGGGGCCCAAGTGAATGTCACTGTGCTGGAAAAGGAGTGACGTCACTTCAGGGGAGGTGACAGCTCTGCCCACAAACACCCAGATGGCAGGAGTAGGCAGGACTCAGCTAAATGTCACCGTGCAGCAGGGGCACAGAGCACATGCATATGGTACATGATATGGCCACTGGGTCAGCCCATGACATTGAAAACTTCAGGTGATCTAATTGGCAGTGTGGCTGTGTGTCTTTTTACGGTGTGACAAACTGACTTCCTGTCACCAAAGTCAGAGCAAGACGACTCTGCAGAGCTCACAGGGTACATTCCTAGATGGTCACTCTGTTTCCCTCCTGGAGCTGCTTTTTGTTTTGTTTTGTTTTGTTTTTTAAGATTTATTTATTTTTTATGTCTGCATGTGTCCCTGCAGGCTGGAAGAGGGCACCAGATCTCATTGGATATGGTTGTGAGCCACCATGTGGGTGCTGGGAATTGAACTCAGGACCTCCGGTAGAGCAGTCAGTGCTCTTAACCTCTGAGTCATCTCTCCAGCCCTTGGTTTGGTTTTTGAGACAGGGTTTCTCTGTGTAGCCCTGCCTGTCCTGGAATGCTCCCTGTAGACCAGGCTGGCCTCGAACTCAGAGATCTGCTTGCCTCTGCCCATCTTGAGTGCTGGGAGTAAAGGCGTGGGCCACCACCGCCCGACTTGTAGCTGCTTTATTGATGATTGTGGTGGGAGGCTGGAGGTGGAATATTTCAAAACCACATCTTGTGAGAGTTCTGTTTTCTTAGGACATGCATGCCAGGTACTGAGTTATGTAACCAGTGTTGGCTTGTTTCCTTTGGTCCTCAATACACAGGATGGACCAGAACTGCTATACTATAAAGTCCAATTGGGTAAATGGAGACTTATGGGTGCAAAAAAAAAAAAAATCTGTCTAAGGTCACATGACCATAAATGTCAGCGTCTAGATTCATCCTGGTCAGACTGATGGCCAAATGTGGGCTTGTAACCACACACCATGCCCCTACTCCTTCCCTTGCGGAATTCAAGCAGTCAGAATCCTAGGACAGAAAATCAAACCTCAGTGAGTTACCACCTCAACACCTCCAGGATTGCCTACCACTTTTCTTTAATGGAAAAAATCACCACTGTCAGTGTGTGGAGAACTTGAAAGCTCTGTTTGCTACCGATGGGGCTGTGAATTGACGCAGCTGCTGTGGAAAACCCCAGAGTGAAACTCCACTACTACTTGGCAAGGGAGTTCCACCTTTAAGTGTACCCCAAAGAGAATGGTTCAGGTATGCATATGGCATGCCTGAATGGCAACATAAAGGTCGTTAGTGGAAGCAATTCAAATGTCCATCAGCTGCTGGACGGATAAACAGAATGTGATAGATAAGGAATATTACTACACCAAGAAAAGGAATGAAGTGTCAATATATTCTACAACATTAATGGATCTTAAAAATGTGCAAAGTCAAAGAAGCAAGTCAGAAAACTTGCTAATTCTATTTTATGAATTTCTAGAAGAGACAGTACACAGAGACAAGATTAGTCTCAGGGACAAGATTAAAGCTTTGGGAGATACAACATGTGTGGGATTTTGGTTTTCTTGTTTGTTTCCTGAGACAGAGTTTCTCTGTGTATCCCTGGCTGTCCTAGAACTCACTCTGTAGACCAGGCTGGTCTCTGCCTCTCGAGTGCTGGCATCAAAGGTGTGCGCCACCACACCAGCTTTAGGGATTTCTGTTTTTAAATATTTCTTAAATATTTAAAAAGCTGGGCATGGTGGCACATATGGATCTCTGGGAGTTCCCAGCACTCAGAAGGTAAGGACAGTACAAGTGGATCTCTGTGGTTTCTAGGCCAGCCTGGTCTACAGAGTGAGTTCCAGCCAAGGCTACATACTGAGAGAGACAGTGTCTCAAAAAACTAGGAAAACTTATGTGTATGTGTGTTTGCCTGTGTGAGTATATGTGCTCCATATGCATGCAGTGACTGAGAGGGTCAGAAGGGGCATCAAATTTCCTGAAACTAGAGTTATAGGCAGTTGTGAGCTGCCATGTGGGATGCTGGGAATCAAACCTAGGTTCTCTACAAGAACAGTTGGTGCTCTTAACCACCAAACCAACTCTCTAGCCCTGGGATTTTTTTTTTTATGGGGATGTTATGTAATTAACTAAAGGTGATAGTTTCATAGCATAGTGAATATACTAAAATCTACTGAACTTTGTATACCTTGAAGGTTGAAATTTACATTATAGGACATGGGGCCTTATTAGGGTGAGCTATAGGTCCCAGCTTTTGTATGTGGGCACAAGAAGCCATTGGAAGTTTATTTTTCAAGATTTATTTTCTAAAGATTTATTTAACTATTTTTAAATTATGTACGTGTGTGGGTATGTGCATGTGTGTACCAGTGCCTGCAGAGACCAAAAGCATTGGATTCCCCTGGAGCTGGAGCTACTGGCAGTTATGAGCCATTTGGTACGGGTGCTGAGAGTTGAACTTGGCCCTCTGCAAGAGCAGTATGTACTCAACCACTGAGCCACCTCTCCAGCCCCTTTTATTTTTAAATCATGTATATGTGGCGGATGTGTGCATGAATGCAAGTACCCAAGGACTCCAGAAGAGGGCGCTGGATTTCCCCTGGAGTTAGAGTTCCAGGTCATTGTCAGCTGCCCAGTGTGGATGCTGGGAACTAAACTCAGATCCTCTGTAAGAACACTACACAATTGTAACCACAGAGCCACCTCTCCAGCCCTTCCACTGGAAGTTTCTAAGGAGGGCAGTGACATGGTTGGCCTCATTTAGTCCTGGAACACGTTTAGCATATAAGTGTATTCCTAAATGTCAGCTCCCTCCTGTTCCCTCAACCCTCCGCCCAAGAGCAAGTCTCCATTTCTCTTGTGGAAAAAAATATTTCCTTGCCATCTGAATTCCGGTGGGAAGTCCAATTATTTTAGATACAACTGCCCTTTCTAAAGACAAGGTCTTGCTGTGTAACCCAGGCAGACTTGCAACTCAGAACTCATCATCTTGCTTCAGCCTTGTGAGTGCTGGAATTATAGCTGTGTGCCTCCATGTCCAGCCTCTCTCACTACGATCGCCCCTCCCACCCAGGCTACGTGAGCATCTTCATCTCCTGAGCATCTTCAGTCACTTGATGAACAAGTTCATCTCAGTTTCCATAGCAACCACCTCCTCCATTCCTCTTCCTCCTCCTCCCCTCCTCCCTCCCATTCTCTTCCTCCTCCTCCTCCCCTTTGCTTTTCTTCACCCTTCTTCTCTTCCACTTTTTCCCCCACTCAATTTAACGTTTCTCTAAAAATCCTCATGGGGTCCCACTTTGCCCAGTAACATCACCGAGTGCCTGTGAACGCCCCGCTTCCCTCCCTCCACCCTGCCCGCATTTTTCCTTCCTCCCCAGTCCCACGCACACTGACACTGCACAGTAAATCCCGCTCACCCTCCGCCTGAGGATCCCCCACATCAAGAGCCTTCTCATTTGCACACGGGCATCCTAATAACAACAGTAATGAGACTGATCCCTGATACCTTAGAGGGCTGGGCAGCACTCTCCACAGCGCAGCTCCGTCCGGGGCTTAAGAGGCATGTCCCTCTGTTTTTATAGGTTAGGAGATGGTTTGTGGCAAAAGCGCCGTTAACTTTAGTTTCGCCCCACCCCTTAAGTCTCCAGTATTTTAAGGACACATCAAAAGCTTTGGCATAGAAAAAGGACTACGTTAAGTGACCAAATCTTTTCCCTAAAGTTCTTTAGGAAATGTCCTAAGGGTCGACAACTGATTCCAAAACCCTTTCAAAGTGACAATATCAAGTACTGGGTACTGGGTATGGGGATTTTGAGAGTGGCGAGATGAACGGCCTCCCAGAACTGTGTTGGGGATTTCCCAGGAGGCCCCTCACGCTCAGTTGAGTCACCAAGTCCTGTGTTTGACCTGTGGTCTTCTGGGGCGGCAGAACTTCACTCAGCTTCTGACGGAGCAGAAGGTTCTTGACTGCCCTGAGATCACAAGGTTTGTCTGCATGGGACTGGGGGGACTAGAGAAGTAAGGATGGACTGTGTTCTCACTGCAGATTTCTAGACTTTTCTTCCCTTGTAATTTATGACTTCTATCTCATAGTCCCACTATATAAAGACCAAGAAAAATGAAGTTGCCTCCCCCGTCTTTTCTTTTTTCTTTCTTTCTTTTTTTAAAGACAGGCTCTCTGTCTGTCTGTAGCCCAGTCTAGTCTCAAACTCTCTGTATAGCCAAGGATGCCCCTGAATTTCTGATTCTCCTTCTTCCATCTCCTGGGTGCTGGGATTACAGGTGTGAACCATTGTGCCTGACAGAGTGCTAGGGGAGGAACCCAGGGCTCCATGCACCTGGACAAGCATTCCACCAACTGAGGAGCTCCATCCCTAGCCCCAGAGTTTTTTAACTGCCGTTTTTATTTGTTTGTTTGTTTGGGGTTTTTTTTGTTATTGTTGTTTTTTTATTTTTTTTTCAAGCATCAAATCTCAAAATTGGCAAGTTCAGGTCTGTGCTTAAGAAACTCTCTGACAGTGAAATTTAACAGAGGTCTTTCAAAGTTGGAACAATTAAATATCCAGTCAAAGAGGACAGAGCAATAACCATGGGCTCCCCTCTCACTGAAGGGACCCATTAGATGGCATTCATCATCAGGACTTTGCTTCAAGGGCAGCATGGCTGTGATACGGATGTCCATGCCAAGGACCTGAAAGTACCTAACGTTCCTGCTCTCACTGTCCCTGGATTTGTGAAGAACATGAGATTCCACCCTGGGCTTTGGTGGATACGCACCAAGTCCGTGACTGTTGTAGAACGCTCTATGAATTTGCTATGTTTCCTTAATATTCCAGGCTTTTTAAAAAATAGATTTTTAAATTTTAAATTGTGTGTGTGTGGGTATGCACACGAGTGCAGACGGCCAGAGGCACAGGGTCCCCTGGAGCTGTAGTTGTAGACAGTTGGGAGCCACCCAACATGTGTGCTGGGAACCAAACCTGGGTCCTCTCCAAGAGCAGTGTGTGTGCTCTCAACCCCTGCACGATCTCTCCAGCCCCAATATTCCAATCTTAATTCTCCTTAAAGCCCCACAGAACTGTTTAAGTATGGGTGGCAATGTAGATAGTTCTGGAAGAAAAACCCAGCCTGCTTGTATTTTGCAGAATGGCATTTGTGAGATTACCCCCTCTGTTAAAGACAGGGTCTCATGTAGTCCAGGCTGGCCTTGAACTCACTTTGCAGTTGAGGATGACCTTGAACTCTCCTTCTGCCTCCACCTCTTGAATGCTGGGGTTACAGGCATGGGCCACCACTATGGTTTCTGAAGTACCAGTGCATGTTAAGCAAGCACCCTACCAATTGAGCCACACTGCCAGCGAGAGGGCAGCTCATTTGATTGAAATTCTTTTGGAATCTTCGCTAGTGTCATATGTATGCGAGACTTTGTCATGGAAAACAGCTGCTACATGGTGGTAACTGTGCTGCTGGTGGTGGGCACCGAGAGGACGCGAGCCCTGCAGGATTCCTGTGACAAGTGTGAAGCTGGTAAGTACCAAACTGACAGCTGCTTTTTCTGACTGGAAAACTTGGTTTGGGTAGCTTGGCTAGCAAAGGCTCAGCAAAGGCTGCTGTGAGGACCCAGCTCGCTCACCGAACCTCAGCACCTCAACTTTGCCATTTGAGTACAATCAGAGAAGCTGTCTCAGGGGTGCGTAGAAGGTCCCGGGAGAGGCTCAGAACAGCACCCAGTAAAGGTTAGCCTTGTATACGGACAGGCTGCACTCTGCTGCAAGGCGCAAGCAGGTGGCAGCAGTGCTCTTCTCCTGGCTCCCGTCCCCAGGCTCTGATCTCCCAGAGGAGTTGTAGTCTTGCTCAACAGATTCAGGGTTTTCTTCTCTTGATTTCTTGTTTACAGCAGTCATATGTTGTTATTAATGTTATTAATCCTAGTTGCTGGATTATGCTAAGGGTCACTCAGCAAATGTTATAGTCTTAAAATGCCAATCCAGAAACATGTCTATTACCATGATGCCTAGAGGACAGATGGAGCATTTGCTTTGAGTGATGTTCAAGTACTGTCAGACACAGAAACCTATGATGCCTTTCAGGTACCTTCTGCAAGAAAGACCATCCAGTTTGTACCAGGTGTCCTCCAAGCACTTACTCCAGCACGGGTGGACAACCGTACTGCAACATCTGCAAAGTGTGTGTGGGTAGGTCTGCTTGTCTGTTTTGAGACAGGATCTTCCTGTTGCCCAAGCTGGACTGGAACTTGTGATCTTCAGCCTCCCAAGTCTGGAGGTCTGCTTTAAACTGAGGTGTCTCCATCTTTAGGACTGCAGGGGGAGAGACCAGCTTTGGTCTCTCTTTACTAACTGGTCTCTTATTTAAAATCTCAAGCTTCACAGAGGTGCTGACGCCTCTGTCCACAGCATGTGTAGGCAAATTATTTCATGGAATAGCTCTTACCACTGCCTTGAGGACCAGCCGCCAGCAGCTCAGGGGTTGGGGGATCCAGTGAAATCAGCAAACTAATTATTCAACTTGACTTTTCTATCTGAGGGAGTAAACTTAACTCTCTAGGGCTGGTGAAAAAGGAAACACACACACACACACACACACACACACACACACACACACACACACACCTTTAGGGTTTCTCCATCATCTTCTCTCTCTGTTCTCTGTTTCTTTTCTTACCTCTATCCAGATGGGTCCCTTCTGTCTCTCTTGATGTTTTCCTTCTAACTTACAGCTTATGTACCCCAGCAAAATCTTGAAAGCAACATAAAATTATAATGAGGTTACATACTATTTTTAAGTGAATGATTACAATGTATACATGTAAAAAAACAGCATGTTTTTCATCTCCCTTACATGATTAAACATTTAACGTATTACAGGTGAAAAACAAGTTGTCCCAAGAACCCATGTACATTGATGTCCAAGCAACTTGTTATAAATTAACAGAGTGTAGGCAAGGTATTTTTCTCAGCCAGTTCTTTTACTGGCAGGCTGTATTTTTTCGGTTACAAAAAAAGAACCAATCATTTTATTATTTATCTCAACAGGTAATCTTATAAGAAATCTTAGAAGAATCCCAAATCTAAAGTTTTCTATATGAAAAACAATCAGTCAGCTCTACTTTCAATCCTCAGGGTACATACCCATTCATCAACAGGTTTTTATATCAGGAAGCCGAGGGCAGAAATGGGTACAAGGAATTAATCATCACCTTGATCACCAGCCCATCCTAGCAAGAAAGGTACATCAGCCAGCAGTAGCCAGGCTGTCATTGTCCTTGTTCCCTGACCTCAACAGGTCCCTCGCTTAGCTATTAGAAGTATGCCTTTAAATTGTTTTCCAAGATTTTTTTTTTTTTTTACCTCAAAGCCATTAACAAAAACAGCTTAACCTAACCTTAAGTCATAGTTAAAGCTTTGTTTCAGCTATGATGTACACTGAAACCTGTGTGAACACAGCTCTCAATAGTAAGATTAAAAGAACTTGAGCTAACCCAGCCTCTGGGACTCAGTTGCCAGCCTCTGGTACTCAGTTGTTTTTCTTTTTCTTTTCTTTTTTTTTTTTTTTTTTTTTTTAGCTGAGGATCGAACCCAGGGCCTTGCGTTTGCTAGGCAAGCGCTTTACCACTGAGCTAAATCCCCAACCCCAGCTGTTTTTCTTAACCATTAACCTAAGCCACAGTCTATATGGCTCCTTAGGAGAAACTAGCTGTGTTTCCTTATTCTTATTTTCTGTCCTCTGCAGCCCCCATTTTATCAGGGGCGGGGGAAACACCATATTTTGCTTTTATCTATATTAGTTTTCCCACTAAGCTAACCTCTATCATAATCCCTTACTATATTAAAGACCCTCAATCATCAACATCCTATTTAAACTAACACTATTATTGTATAAAATCATTGCTTCAGTTAAACAGTACAGCTTAGGAGGAAATCATCTTCATAATAATCCACAGGTAAAAATGCCCACGAGAACAGGATATTTCCATGAGATGATCACACCACATTAAGGGCAGTGGTTTCCCCCCACGCCCATTCACACTATGCCAGATACCAGAGAAAAATGGCAGTGGCAAACATGTAAAAGACAGGGCAGTAACAAGAGACATTCTTGGGCCGAGGCTCTTGGGGCCTTGCCTAGCTGAGATTCACTCATCAGTGCCTTGCATGCTGGTGGACTGATCCCCTGAAGTCACTTGCCACCTGCTGCTCCTCTGACTTGGCCACTGGCAAGCTATCACTTTTGCTAAATTTTTTTAAAGAATAGATGAAATACTCCTTTGGCGAGAAGGTTTTTGTTGTTGTTTGTGTTTTGTTTTGAGACTGGGTCTCATTATGTAGCCCTGGCTGACCTGGAACTTACTATATAGGCCAAGCTGGCCTGGAACTCAGATCTACCTGCCTCTACATCTGGAGTGCTGAGATTAAAGGCGTGCACTACCATGCCTGGCTTTTTTTAAGAAATGGGGTCTCACATAGCGTAGGCTGGCCTCAAACTTCTCTTCTTCCTGCCCCAAAGCTGAGGTTACAGCCATGCACCACCACACAGTTTATGAGGGGCTGGGGATGTGGCCCAGGGCTTTGGCATGCTAGGCAAGCATGCCACCACTGAGCTGCCTCCCCAGCCCAAGAAAAGCTTTTAGCGAGCAAAGTGTAAAATATCTTAATGGGGGTTGAAAATAGAACAATATAAGTCAGGCATTGTGGCACACAATCCCAGCACTAGGAGACTGAGGCAGGAGAATTTTTAGTTTAAGCCTAGGCTAGGCTACACAATGAGGCCCTATTTCACAAAAAGACAGTAATTAGGTAAACACAACATTCTAAAGTTATAATGTCACCAACATTATAAGCAGAGAAATGAATATATATATTTACACACATATATACACATACATATATATACATATACACACATATATACCTATACACACACACACACACACACACACACACACACACACACACACATTTAAACTGCAGAAGAAAAATTTGTTTCCCAATTTGGAGGTCAAGGGTAACACAGAGCTGGGTCTTTGTAGGTTATTTCAGGTTCAAGAAGCCTTGCTCCCCGACCAGTGATGCAGAGTGTGAATGCACCGAGGGACTCCACTGCCTGGGGCCCAAGTGTGCCAGGTGTGAAAAGGACTGCAAGCCAGGCCAGGAATTAACAGAGCAGGGTAGGTGTGCTCTTTCTCTACCCAGTTCAAGTTTGTGATGGAGACATGTTTCTTATGGTTTGAGAACCTCGACAGAGGTGCAGTATGCGGTGCTAATACTGTGTCTGAATTGTATTCCATTGTGTATTTTATTGTGTGTCCATAAATGGAAATAATCAGAAACCAGGACATTGTGTTCATCATCAGAGCCATGTATTTTTTTTTTTATTTTGGGAGACTTTAATACATGTATATTTCATGTGTAACTCAAATCCCCACATTCCTTCACCTATTGCTTCTCACCCTTAAAAACACTTTACTCTCCCACTTTGGTGGACTTTTTCTGTGTTATTTCTTCATTCCACTTAGGAGCCATGTATTTTTGCACATTTTAGATATACACAATATTCCTTATATGATTAGACTGAAAATGAGAAATCTCAGGGTTTCAATTCAAGAATCATTAAGCAGGGGCTGGAAAGATGGATCAGTTAAGAGTGACTGCTGTTTGTGCAGAGACTCAAGTTCAGTTCCCAGCACCCACATCAGGCCGCTCACATTGGCCTGTAACTCCAGCTCCAGGGGATCTGATGCCCTCTTCTGGACGCTGTGAGTACTGCACTCACATGCACATAAGCAATACAGATACATGCACACATACATGTGAATAAAAGATTAAATCTTTAAAATAATCATGAAGCAGTTTGCACAGGTTAACATAATGACGCCAAGCCATTTGTCCATCACAAGGAAAGCTGTAAAATGGTAAAATGCCTCCTATTGAGTCTCAACTTTTCTTCAAGGTTGTAAAAACTGTGGCGTCGGGACGTTTAATGATCAGAACGGGGGTGGCAGCTGTCGACCCTGGACAAAGTACGTATATATTCTCATTTTTCTCACAACATAAAGAACCTGAGGCAAACTGAAAACAAAGGACACTGTCACTGGAGTGTAGATCCGCAGCGACACACCCCAGGTGACAGGGGAACTCTGTGAGGTCACAGTCTTGTCTGAATGTGGGCATTCCTCAGAAAACATGCTGGTGTGCAGTGAGTGGTCTGGTGGAGCTGCCACCCTCTGCCTTCCCTGACTGATTGGCCCATAGTAAGTGCTCCTGGTCATCACCGAGCGTGACAGGGCAGGGTACAGCCGTCTGTCTCTACAGTGTGCCATTCACACCTATCTGGTGTGCTGGCCACTGGAGGGCCACAACCAGTAGCAAGGGTCCAAATGTGCTCATGCCTCCAGGGTTGGCACCAGTCCAGGTGAGGTTTGGTGGTGCCGGGACAGCAGTGGTCTGAGCATGGAACATGCTGTCTCAGAGATTGTGAAGGTAAATTGGCAGTCATGTGGGTGGCTGACTCTGATGATGAAAATCACATTTTAACTGCCTGTGATCTTTTCCTGTTTGATTTCCTTAGGAGAAACTGAGTTTTCTTGTTACTTTGGTTACATATTTATAATGTTTTACAAATGTTCTGGTGGGTAACAGACTAGAATGTTCTTTAAAAAGGTCTTTCAACCTAAATTGATTAAAATGTTCAAGTGAGTTTGTGTAAAAGGGGACATGAACAGGGCTCTAAAGAAAAAGAAAAAGCCTACGTGCTGGTGATGATGATGGTGATGATGACGGTGATGGTGATGATGATGGTGATGGTGATGGTGATGGTGATGGTGATGGTGATGATGATGGTGATGATGATGATGGTGATGGTGGTGATGGTGATGGTGATGATGATGGTGATATGATGGTGATAACAGTGATGATGATGGTGATGGTGATGATGATGGTGGTGAGGATGATGATGGTGATGATGATGTGATGGTGATGATGATGGTGGTGAGGATGATGATGGTGATGATGGTGATGATGGTGATGGTGATGGTGATGATGATGATGGTGATGGTGGTGATGATGGTGATGATGATGGTGGTGATGATGGTGATGGTGATGGTGGTGATGGTGATGGTGATGGTGGTGATGATGGTGATGGTGATGGTGGTGATGATGGTGATGGCAACAACAGTTGTTATTCATTAAATGTGTCCAGCATGTGAGATTGTGTCTCTGCGACTCATTCATTTGCTTTAACCCCAGTCTTGGGAGCACTGGCTGCCCCTCTTTTTAGCTCTGAGCAAACCAAGGCTTCACAAGCGTTACAGGCTTGCTGAAGGTCACTCTGTGAAGGGTAGACCCAGGGTCGTCCCTGCTCTGTCTGGTGATGCTGCTGGAAGCCCTATTTAGGCTCCACTTGTGCCCACGTCAGTCAAAGGAGCAAGAACTTGGGGGAGAGGGCCTCTCAACAAATGAGGAGAAACATGTTGAACCACACTGACCGAACTACACTGTCATGGACAGAGTGCGTGTGGGTCCTCAACCTGGGGAGAGAGACAAGCCTGCTGGGTGGGTGGAGTGGGGTGAAGCTACGGTACCTTGAAAGCTGAGGGAAACTGGTGGAGGCCAGAGGGTCACGTGGAACTTTCTCACATGATCTACCCATCGCTTGTGAGCCCGAGCCCACCTACGGCATGACTTGGTTACTTCACGGGGTGACACATACCAGGTGCTTCTCTGTGCTCCTCTGCACCCAAATTAATCATCTGAACTCTTTTTCTTGACCTGTCCAAGCTGCTCTCTAGTTGGAAAGTCTGTGCTTGAGAACGGGACCAAGGAGAAGGACGTGGTCTGTGGGCCTGCCCCTGGTGAGAAAACCAAATGGTTGCTCTATTGCTATTAAATAAAAGTGAATGGTTGGGTATGGTGGCACACACCTGGAATCACTCCACTACAGAGGATGAGGCAGGAGGTCGGCAAGCTCCAGGCTAGCCTGGGCTACATAGTAGGACTCCGTGAAAAAGCTCATCCAAACAAATGCATCATGTCTGTTAGCCTCTAAGGGGATGTCCTCAGCACGGCTGGGTCTCCCAGCTCTGCCCACAGCAGGCAGCTCTGAGGTACCACCCTCTCGGCGCCTGCCTTGTTTCCCTGAGTGTTGTTACTCAATCAGTAATCGGTAATGGTGACTCTCATCCCAAACAGATAACATGCGATTCCAGAGGTCAAGTCCAGGGAACTGAAGGGCCTCATGTTTCCTCTATGCTCAGTAGTCCAGGCTACTTAGTTTCTGTAGGCTTCTGGGAAAAATCATTAAATTTGGGTTCATTTTTAAAAGTCACTTAGGTTTAGGACTTGGGATGTGACTCAGCTGGCAGAGCCCCTGCCTCCCAGGCCGGAAAGGCCCTGGATTCCGTACCCAGAACTGTATGAATTTGAGCATGGTGGTGCATACATGTAATCCCCACTCTGGTGGTGGAGGCAGGAGGATCAGGAGTTCCAGGTCATCCTCAGGTACATATGGAGCTTGAGGCTAGCCTGGGATACATGAGACCTTATCTCAAAAACAAAACAGAGCAAACAAAAGACAGTAAAGTCATCTAAGCTTGTTAAGTTATGGGTTAGGGGTGCTCAGGGTGCTGCCTCCCTGGAGCCCACATATTTGGGGGGCGAGTTCAAATCCAGCATGTCCTCACTAAACACTTTGGCATTTCTCTCCTTGCTCTAGAAGGAGGGCTCCACTTGCAGGTCCTTACCGTGTTCCTGGCGCTGACCTCGGCCATACTGCTGTTCCTGCTCTTCATCATTCTCTGGCTCTTGGTGGCCAGATGGAGCGGCAAGAAATTCCCCCACATATTCAAGCAACGTAAGGCCGACAACGCAGGATGGGGCGGGGCCGACAACGCAGGATGGGGCGGGGCCGACAACACAGGATGGGGCGGGGCCGACAACACAGGATGGGGCGGGGCCAACACAACACAGGAAATGGGGGGGGGGGCAGGACACAAGTCCGGAGTCAGGACACAAGTCCGGAGTCAGGACAGCTTTGCAGAGTGGGTTTTCTCCTGCTTCAGGGACCGAACTCAGGTCCTCAGTCTTGCACAGCAAGTGCCTTTACTCACCTAGCCTCTTGTAGGCTTAGATTTTTTTTTTTTAAGTTATGAACATATGATTGGCTAACACAATGGTTGCAAAACCAGGACAAGCTTATTCCCACAAGGGTATTGGCAAATGTCTGGAGGCAGTTGGGGTACTTGTGACTTGGGGCTGGGAAGAATAGTTAGAGTAGGGGGTGGGAGGCTCTCCACCTGCACAATGCACAAGGTGGCCCCCTGGCCACGAGAATTGTACTCTGCATGTCACTAGAAAGGGATGGAGACAGAACAAGACCCACAGTGTTGGGAAGACAAGGAACAAATATGTGGCGGTTCCAGATAACTGTGCACGTGTAAGTGTGGGTACCCAGTGGTTACAAATAACTGTGCACGTGTAAGTGTGGGTACCCAGTCAGCCACTGCCCACGGCACAGAGGAACCAGAAAAGAACATTGCCTCAGAAGTCGGGAAGATAGTTCAGTGGGTAAAGTGTTTGCTGGTAAACCCAGATCCATGTAAAGATGCAATGGCATGTGCTTGTAATCCCAATGCAGGACAGCCAGTGACAGGCAGTGACAGCCGGTGACAGGCAGTGACAGGCAGACCCCAGGGGCTTGCTACCCACTCAGCCTTGCCTAGTTGGTAAATTCTAGGCCAGTGAGAGACCCTGTCTCATAAAAAAAAGCATGCAAACAAAGGTGGACCTCTGACCTCTATACACACGTGTGCACTTGCACACATGTGAACACACACACATCCCCATACAGAGCATCACCTGATCCACTGTTACTTCTTGTGTTAGTAAACACCCTTGGCCTTAGCTCTGGTCTGTATTTGAGGAAGTGGAGAGAACCGGATGGTGTTGAAGTGAGTGTAAGGTGGCCTATAACAGAGAATGAACATTTTCAAAGTCAGATTTCATCCATTAATAAGCTAATATGCACACGACTTTAATCTCAGCACTCGAGAGGCAGAAGCAGGAGGATCTCTGTGAGTTCCAGGCCAGCCTGGTCTACAGAGTGAGTTCTAGGGCAGCCAGGGCTATATAGTGAGACCCTGTCTTAAAATATGAAAGACAGAAAAGAAGGAGAAGGAAAAGAAGAAAAGAAAGAAAGAGAGAGAGAGAGAGAGAGAAAGAAAGAAAGAAAGAAAGAAAGAAAGAAAGAAAGAAAGAAAGAAAGGAAGGAAGGAAGGAAGAGAAAAAGGACTCACCCACAGGTTGGGTTCCAGTCTCCTGTGGCCACATTCCCGTCTTCTACATTCTTTCTCAAGTGGCAGTACAGGTTCTGTTCTGTGGGTTTTTTAAACTGGGTATTTGTGTGTGTGGTGTGCATGTGCATACGTGTGCATGTGTGCCTGTGTGTAGGTGTGCATATGTGTATGTGTAGACACCAAGGCTGGTGTGAGGCACCTTCTTGGAGCGCCCTCCACTTGCTCTCTCGGTAGAACCTAGAGCTTATCATAGACTCATCTAGCTAGCCAGCTTGCCCCAGGGACCCTGTCTCTGTCTTCCAGGGTCACAGTGGTCACCACCCTGCCTGGACCTTGTGTGTGGCGCTGGGGATCTGAACTCCACTCCTCATGTTCTCAGGGCTAGCACTAGTTACGGAACCATTTCCCAAGCTTTGGTCTTGTTTTTTAACCTGGGGGAAAGATGTGGGAATGAGTAACTTGAGTCCTGTCCAAGTAGGTGGGTCAAACTTTTCCAAAAATAGTGGGGACCACATCGAACGCCTCTTCAGTGGGGTGTGAGTGCTCCATTTGCTCCACTTCCGTGTGAATGCTATTTTTATCTGTCTGGTGGGTGGGGAACAGTGGCTCATTGTGGTTTTGATTTGCATTTCCTTGATGATCTCTGAGGTTAGATGCCTTTCACTTTGATTGGCTGTTTGCATTTCTTACTCTGAGAAGTCTTCCCACAGGGCCACCTGTCCTTTCCTTATCAATGAAAGGAGTCTGTCCCCAGCTGCAGACGTCTGTATTCTGTGGTCTTTCCCTCTCCATACCGGGCCTCTGTTTCTGGAGGAGACCTCTGTACTGCCTTGAACCATCATCATATTCCCACCCAGAGTGGCAACAGGGTTTCTGTGAACATGTTTTCAAAGGTATTAATCAGTAACGAGGGACTTGTAGTCATTAAAAAAAAAAAAAAAACTTTTCATTTTTATGGAATTACACAGTCGTAGAGTCACAAACAAGGAGCAGAATAGTATCACGTGCCATTCACAAGACTAACATCACAATGAGGCCAGGACTACGATGCACAGAACACACATGGCTGTATGCCACTTTGTCAGATCTGTAGACCCAAGTACCGAGCAACACAACTGAAAGACAGAACTTGTAAAGCGGGGTGTTGGGGGTGCTTGCCTGGAGCCCCAGCATGTGGGAGGCTGAAGCAGGAAGCTTCCAAATTCAAGGCCATAGGTTACATGACTGAACAACCAACAAGCAAACAAAAAAACCCAAACTATCCACAGCCAAGATCCAGCCCCGCTCGTCAGCCCTTCTCAGTCCTTTCCTTTCTCAGGCAGCCACTCATCTATTTCTGATTCTTGACTCCTGGTTGTTGGTTGTTTTAATGTTTTTATTATTTATTTATGTCACATATGTTTGCTTGCATGAGTTTTATGTATTTCACATGCATGCAGGAACGCATGGAGGCCAGCTCCCCGAAACTGGACTTAGAGGCAGTTCTGAGTGCTGCCTGTGGGTGCTGGGAACCGAACTAGGGTCCTTTGCGAGAGGGACAAGTGCTCTTAACTACTGAGCCGTCTCATCAGCCCTTGTTTTTCACTCTTACATGTTAAAAAAAAAATCTAGCCGGGCGGTGGTGGCGCACGCCTTTAATCCCAGCACTCCAGAGGCAGAGCCAGGTGGATCTCTGTGAGTTCAAGGCCAGCCTGGTCTCCAAAGCGAGTTCCAGGAAAGGCGCAAAGCTACACAGAGAAACCCTGTCTCAAAAAACCAAAAAACCAAAAAAAAAAAAAAATCTATGGATACTTGTGTGTAGGTTTCATGTGAACATGAGTTTTTTGTGTCTCAAACACAATTGTATTGCGTTTTAATTTTTAATTTTTAAGTTCATTTTTGCTTATTTTGTGTGTGTGCACATGCCACTGTGAGCATGTTGAGGTCAGAAACAACCCGCAGAAGTAGATTCTCTCCTTCCACTGGCAGAGACAGTCTCTCTTGTTTCTGCCAAGCTGGGTTGACTGGCTGACCCTCGAGCTTCTCCGTCCCTGTCTCCGTCTCTCGTCCATCTTGCCATAGGAGTCCCACATTATCGGTATTTGACTTAAAAATAGTTTTTTACATTTCTGTCTCTCCTTCCCTCCACTTGCCTGTGTGTGTGTGTGTGTGTGTGTGTGTGTGTGTGTGTGTGCATGTGTTTAGGTCAGAGGAGTCCCTATGGGAGTAGGTACTCTCCTCCCACCACGTGGGGCCCAGGGATCAAACTCAAGCTGTCAACCACACACAGCACGTGTGTCTCTGCTTGCCGAGCCGCCTCACCGGCCCCCATCTCAGGCCCCCTCACTGCAGCCTCAGTCCGAAAGGTTGAGGCTTCCCCCCAGTGTTAGGGTCTCAACGTTTGCACGTTTGAATTTGACATTTAAAGCTGTGTTAGTTAGAGATTAAGTGTGAGAAATTAAGGTCAAGCTTTTTCTCTCGGGGGTGGGAGCTGTGTCTCCAGTTGCTCTGGTGTTAATCAGAGGAAACATTGTCTTCCCTGCTCTGTCTGCCCCTAAATCGTTGGCTGTGCTTGTGGGGGGGGGGGCAGAGACCCCCTTGTGTTCCAGCTGTGCGTCTATTCCAGCATCACGGAGTCTTGGTTACTGTAGTTATAAAACCAGTCTCAAAATGGCATAGAGAGTGGAGGACACACTCTCCCGCGTCATCTTTCTTTTTCAGATTTGTTTTAGCTCTTTATTCTGTTTCTTTTCTATTTCCATGTAAATTTTATGAGACTCTCATCTGTGTCCACAGAAAGTCAGCCGGGATCCTGACAGGGATTGCAGGAAGTTTGTGGACCAGCTTGGGAGGAAATCTCCGTTAGTCCTCCCAATCCATGAACGTAGTGTGCCTTTCCATTTATGCTTTCTCTCACCTTATCTATTTTGTGATTTACAATGTGAGTCCCACATGCTTTTTTTTAGATTTAGGCCTGAGTATTTATGCCGCCCCCCACCATTTTCATGTGTGTGTGTCTGTGGTGCCTGTGCTTGTAAGTTTCCGCACATATGTGGGCATGCCTGTGTGGGTGACTGCATGTGGAGGCCTATGTTGACGTTAGGAATCATCTTGGATTGGTTTTTCACCTTATTCATTGAGGCAGGGTCTGTCAATCAAACGCAGAGCTCACCAATATGGCTAGCCTGGCTAGCCAGCTGACTATGGGGACCTGGTCTCATCTCCCTACCTCCCAGGGCTGGAATTACAGCCAGGCTGCTATACTCACCTGGCCCGTTTGTGGGGCTCTAGGGAGCCAAACTCCAGCCTTTATGAGTGGGTGGCCAGTGCTTTAATCACTGAGTCACCTCCTCAGTCTTTTAAAAAAGACTTTCCTGGCCAGGCAGTGGTGCACGCCTTTAATCCCAGCACTCGGGAGGCAGAGGCAAGTGGATCTCTGTGAGTTCGAGGCCAGCCTGGTCTACAGAGCGAGTTCCAGGACAGCTAGGGCTACACAGAAAGACCATGTCTCTAAAAACAAAACAAAAAACTTTTCTTAAACTGATTTTTATTTTTTAATGTATATATGCCCATGGAAGTACCATGTGTATGTGCACTGTGTAGCTCAATGGGAGACAGACCCCCTGGAGCTGGAGTTACAAGTGGTTGTGAGCTCCCTGACACAGACGCTGGGAACTGAACTGGGGTCCTCTGTAAGAGCAGCAAGCTCTCTTAACCCCTGAGCCGTCTCTCCAGCTCCAGTCCTTCTCTCTCTCTCTCTCTCTCTCTCTCTCTCTCTCTCTCTCTCTCCCTTCCTTTCTTATTTTTTTATGTGTGTGTGTTTTGTTTTTGTTCTTCAAGACAGGGTTTCTCTGTGTAGCCCTGGCTGTCCTGGAACTCACTCTGTAGACCAGGTTGGCCTTGAACTCGGAGATCTGCTGGGATTAAATGCCACTGCCGCCCGGCCGATTTTTCAGTTTTAAAATAGCTATTAGGTTGCTTTGGATCCTCTCTCTGGGTCTCACTGTGTTCCCCAGGGCAGTCTTCGGTCTTCAACTCCTGGCCTCAAGCAATGCTCCTACCTCGGACTCTGGGCACACTCCACTGTAGGTGGCTCTCCAGCCTTTAGTCCACATTTGCTTCTGATGTCTTCCTACTTGCTTGTTGGACATGTTGATGATGGCAGCTATGGAATTCTTATCCTAACGTCTGTCTTATCCAGAGTCTAGCATCTGTGACTCAGTTGTCTCTCTCACATCGAGATCTCCCAGGTTGCATGAGTGATTTTGCATTGAAACCCATCCTGTTAAGAGACTTAGAGCCTAATTTAAACTGTTTTCCCAGACTTCCCCCGAGGCCACTCCCAGGAAGTTTTGCCCTAAACTTCCTAGAAGGGCTTGTTGTCATTCTTCTCTACAGACCCTTCCAGGCCCCAGCTGACACCACCCTGGCTTAGATGACAAATCACACTTCCTTACTGCTGTCCAGGTGACCTCCATTGAGATCTCAAGGGTGGCACCAGGGGTGGCAGTATAGTGTGACTCTCCACTGGCTTCCTCTGAGGAAGAGCCGGTGAACCTGGACACAGTCTAGCCAGAGTGACAGGCCCCATTTCCTAAGGGGCCTAGAACTGGCCCTGGCCTTTGCTGTGATGATCCCTGATTGTCTAAAAGCTTCCCATCTTGCTAGGCTGTTCTGTCCCTGATCTCATAGCTGGAGTGGGCAGGATTTTCTGACCCCTGTGTGGGCATCCCCAGGCTCCCCACTCTTCCAGCTCCCCTCTGGGAACAGGAGGCAGAAGGAAAACCCAGACCACTTACTGCCATGCTGCGTCTTAGGCCCTGAGAGTCTTTGCCATCCTGCCCTCTCCTCTCTGCTGTGGATATTGCTCTGTATGCTGTGAATGTGTTGCTCTGATTTGGTTGATAAATAAAATGCTGATTGGCCAGTAGCCAGGCAGGAAGTATAGTATAGGCAGGATAAGCAGAGAGGAGAATTCTGGGAAGTGGAAGGCTAAGTCAGGAGACACTGCCAGCCACCGCCGCCACTACTGCCGCTGCCATGAGAAGCACTGGTAAGCCACAAGCCACATGGCAAGGTACAGATTAATAAAAATGGGTTAATTTAAGAGAGCTTACATCTAGCTAGCAAGAAGCCTGAGCCACTAGGCCATACAGTTTTAATTAATACAAGCCTCTGTGTGTTTACTTGGGTCCAAGTGGCTGCAGTACTGGCGGGTGAGAGAGATTTGTCCTGACCACGGGCCAGGTGGGACACAGGAAAACTTCAGCTATACCTCTCTACCTTCCAACCATCTTGTGCCTGTTTCCTAGGTTATATCTGGAGTTTTAGGCAGTACAGAGCAGCAAATATTGGGAAGTATGGCATCTTCTCCCTGAAGCAAATCACTACTATTTTGGTTAATTTTGGATATAATTTCAAAAGATATCCCATCAGGGCTTCTCAGTCTTGACTTAACTTCCCTCCCCTCCTCCTTTTTAAAATAGGATCTAGGACATAGAAGACATGGCCTTGGAACAGGGCCTTTTGCTTTGTTAAGTTTAAAGAAACTAGAGATGGAAGGCTGTTCAGCTGAAGGGCAGAGAGGTTACAGCTGTGTGTAACAGAGCCTCTTCTGCTGTGCAGATCAGTTCTTTGCTTTCATAGACAGACGTGGTGGGACACAACTGGGTGCCACAGGGTCACACGGAAAAGGAGCCAATCTGAAGTACTTGTGAGAATTAAATAGAGGCTGTGGACAGCGGGCGGTGGTGGCGCACGACTTTAATCCCAGCACTCGGGAGGCAGAGGCAGGCGGATCTCTGAGAGTGAGGCCAGCCTGGTCTACAGAGTGAGTTCCAGGACAGTCAGGACTGCACAGAGAAACCCTGTCTCTCTCAAAAAAAAAAAAAAAAAAGGGGGGGGGGGGGGGGGGCACTGCTGCATTAAATACACAGCTTTGTCTGCAATGTAAGCCAGGCTTTATGGTGCTGTGAGTTGGGCTCAAACTTTAGTTTATTGTTGTTTTTAAACCATTGTATAAAATATAGAAAATGGTTTTTAAAGATGAAGGAAGGAAGGAGGGAAGGAAGGAAGGAAGGAAGGAAGGAAGGAAGGAAGGAAGGAAATCCCGACATGTTGAGGCCTGCCTATAATGCCAGCACCTAGGGGGCTGACCTAAGGAGATTACCACATATCCAAGGCCGGCTTGACCTACAGAGAGAGTTATAAGTCAGCCCAGACAATAGAGTGAGACCCTGTCTGCAAACAAAACACAACACAATAAAACAAAACGCAGTAAGATAAAATAAGCCGTCTCCAGAAAGCTCATTCGTGCTGTTAACCTGGTTAGTAGGTAAGTTTGCTCAAATTAGGATTGAGGAGGTTTGTGGGTGTGACTTGTGGAACAGAACTGTGTCTGAGGCAGGAGATTGGAAGTGTCTTACATTGTGTCCATTGTTTCCTAGCATTTAAGATGGCCGTTCGAACGGCTCAAGAGGAAGATGCGTGTAGCTGCCGATTTCCAGAGGAAGAAGAAGGAGGAAGCTATGAGATGTGATGTGCCATCCCAGGAGATGTGGGAGTCCTCAGGAAATCGAGGAGCAGCACAAGAACCCCACTGTCCTTTCCCAACACCATCCTAGACATTGTGCAAGCGCTCACCCCGTACAAGCCTCTTCAAATGCTAAGGGATTTGTCTTTACCATTTTTAAATTTTTTATTTTTAAACTTTGTGTATGAGTGTTTTGTCTGCATGTGTGTGTGTGTGTGTGTGCTCATGCACACACACCATGTGGGTTCCTGATGCCAGCTGAAGCCAGAAGAGAGGGTGTTGAATCCACAGAAATTGAAGTTATGGATAGTTGTGTACTGGGAACCAAACCTGTGTCCTTTGCAAGGGCAGCCAATGGTCTTAACCACTGAACCACCTCTCCAGCACTGCCCTGGACGTTGTTAATAGGAGTGTGGGAAGAGCAGGAGGTGAAAGACCAATTTTTGGATTCTCCTTAACAAGATATATATAATGCTGGGTGTGAAGGTGCACACCTTTAATCCCAGCACTAGGGAGTGAGGGGAAGGCGAATCTCTGTGAGTTCCAGGCCAGCCAGGGCTGTACAGAGAAACCGTGTGTCAAAAAACAAACAACTAGCCAGGTGGTGGTGGCACACGCCTTTAATCCCAGCACTCGGGAGGCAGAGTTGGAGGCCAGCGTGGTCTACAGAGCAAGTTCCAGGACAGGCTCCAAAACCACACAGAGAAACCCTGTCTCAAAAAACAAAACAAAACAAAACAAAAAACTAACCCCCCCCCCATAGAACTCTAAGATATAATCTAATCTAAAGAAAATGGCAGTTTCAGTTGGATTACATGGACCAGTGGTCCAGCTAAAATCCTTGTAAAATCAATGTAGGGGTGTGTGTGTGTGTGTGTGTGGTGTAGGTGTAAATAGAATGCATGTATGGCTCTATGTAATAAGCAGCATGTTTCCCCACCCAGATTTCCCCAGGTTTCTCACTTGCTTCAACACCTCCCTCCACTGTCTGGAGAGTGGGAGGCCCCGTGTCCCGTCTGGAAAAGGCCTGTCAGAGTTTGAGGGGCGATCTTCAGAGGAGTTCACATATGTGTCTCTCCTGTGTCCTCTCCCTCCCCACACTTCTGCTGTTCTGTGTCAGGCTCATCAGTAAAAGTACCAACTAGGAAAGGCACAAAACACTGAGAAGAGGGAACACCTGTGACCCCACTGGAGCAAGGCCTCCCGCCCCACCCCCCCCCGCCCCACCCCCACCCCCACCCCACCCCGCCCCACCCCCACCCCCACCCCGCCATGGTCAAACATGGCTGCTGCTTCCCTTTATGTGGCTCCTGTACAGCTTAAGAGCTAAAAATGGTTTTAAATCTTATTTATATATGTATGTATGTTTGTATGTATGTATGTATGTATGTATGTATGTATGTATTTATTTGAGACAAGATCTCACTGTGTAGCCTAGTTGGCCAAGACCCTGGTTGGCCTAGAACTCACTCTGTAGATCAGACTGACCTTGAACTCACAGAGATCCACCTGCCTCTGCCTCCAGAGTACTGTGCACCACCATGTCCAGCTATTCTTTCAATTTTTAAAAGCCACCCAAAATTATAAAAATTGGGCTCTTGTGAAATTTGAACCTGTTTTTCTCTCCTTGTTTTTTGTTTGTTTGTTTGTTTTTCTTTTCTGTTTTTCTCTTGATTCCAAAACTCCGTATCGTGTAGTTAGGTCTCCACAACCGTGGTGAGTGTTTTTGAGCCGGTCCGATCGATATCCTGCTGTGTGGAAGCAGCTTGCTTTAGTCATCCGAACTGTGTTTATAACTCCCTTTGCTGTGTATAGCACCAAGGGGTGTCCCTGCTGCAGAGACCGCCTGCCATAACTTACGAGTCTGTCCTCTCCAGAGCTATGTTCGGGATCTTCAGTCACTGTGTGGCTACCCACGTTCTTTTTCTGTTGTCTGGGTGGGAGAGTCACCAGGGAGAAAGACTGAAAGTAGAATTGCTGGGCCTTAGGGCAGATGCCTTCTTCAGTTAGGATGGGCCCCATTATGCAGAAATAATAAGTGACACCCTTATCCCGGTGGAGTCCAGCGAAATGGAGGGACATTTCTTTTTTAATGTGTGTGTGTGTGTGTGTGTGTGTGTGTGTGTGTACCGGATGTCAACCTCGAGTGCTGTTCTTCAGATCTCTTACTGATCTAGGGCTCAGCTGGCTGGCCCAGGAGCCCCAGGGTTCTCCCGGCTCCACTTTCCCAGGGCTGGGATTACAAGTGTGCATTACCACACTTGGCTTTTTCACATGGGTTCTGAGGAGTGAACTCGGGTCCTCACGCTTGCGCAGCAAGCGCTTAACCGGGCAAGCATCTCCCTCGTCCCCCAAACTCATCTCTTACTGTGATCACAGGCCCGTTCTAGCTGTGGCTCTGTCTGTTACAAGCTTTGAAAGCTTGGATCCCAGCTGGTGGCTGCTGAGGCTTTAGGAGGTGAGCCTGGCTGGCAGGAGATTTAGGGCAGTCCCTTGACGGTTCTATATGTCCCTGGTCCCAGCCTTTCTCGGCTCCCTGAACCACTCAGTGTGAAGGAGCCTTCCACGGCTGCTCCTGGTGCTGTGAATGCCACCATATACTCCTGGTACCATGCCTTCTCTGCTGCGATGGACCAAAATCCCCCCGAAACCAGGAGCCAAATAAACCCTTCCCCCGCAGACTGAGCTGTTCAGGCATTCTGTCTTAGCAACATCGTAAACAACGTCTGTGCGTGTCTGTCTCTACAACACCACAAACAACGTCTGCATCCTTTGTAAGCTGTCTCTAGGACCTGGGAGGAGGGAGCAGCTTCTACTTGGAATGTTGGGCGTCTATAGCAAAGCGGGGTTTGCCACTTCAGACTATATATGATTATTAGATGCTAACCTTTGCAGTCAGCCACATAGCTGAGCCAGGCAATAAATACAATAATAAGGTGGGCGTGGCAGCACACGCTTTTCTGAGCATTGGTCTGGCATGCTGCTGCCTTCTTGCTGGCATCTGACTGCTTTAGTGACTGACAACCTCCCTGCCCTGGCTATCATCAGACTCCCTTATCTTGTCAATGTGGTGGTGCAAATGGCATTTCCTGTGGTCTTATTTTGTATTTCTTCCTTGACAGATGAGTGACCTGTCACATATATCATATCCTATTTGATCCTTTTAAAAAAGAAAGATTTAGGGCTAGAGAGATGGCTCAGAGGTTAAGAGCACTAACTGCTCTTCCAGAGGTCCTGAGTTCAATTCCCAGCAACCACATGGTAGCTCACAACCATCTGTAATGAGATCTGGTGTCCTCTTCTGGCCTGCAGTCATACATGCTATTTACATAATAAATAAATAAAACTTTAAAAAAATAAATAAATTTTAAAAAGAAAGATTTAGCTAAGCATGCCAATGCATGCCTTTAATCCCGGCACTTGGGAGGCAGTGACAGAGGCAGGCAGATCTCTGTGAGTTTGAGGTCAGCCTGGTCTACAGAGTGAATTCCAGGATAGCTAAGGCTACACAGAGAGACCCTGTCTCAAAAAAAAAAAAGTCAAATAAATAAAATTAAAAATAAATATGTGGTGATATTCTGTTTGTGCTCTAGCAAATGAAGCTTGCCTGGAGATCAGAGTGTGGAGCTAGCCACTAGTTAACCAATATCCAGCTCTGGGTTTTTATTATTAAGACCAATTAGAATTTGTGCCACATAAATAAAATAAAAAGGTCTACTTACTTTTATGTATGTGCCTGTGTGTTTATGTGCATCCTGTGAATGTCAATGCCCATAAAGGCCACAAGAGGGCACTGTATCTCCTCGGAACTGGAGTTACAGGAGGTTGTGAGCTGCCCCACGTGGGTGCTGGGAACGGAACCCCTGTCCTCTGCAAGAGCAGCCAGTGTTTTTAACACTGAATCATCTCTGCCTTTGTGATTCTTCTTAAATGAAATATTTGCTCATATTTTATTTTTCCCCATTAAAAATAACGTGCCTTTTTCTTATCAACTCATAAAAATCCCTTACGTATTTTAGACAACAAACATTGGCTGAAGCCAAAGCTGGATGGTGAGGCGCACGCCTTTAACCCCAGCACTAGGAGGCTGAGGCAGGCAGATCTCTGTGAGTTCGAGGCCAGCCTGGTCTACAGAGTGAGTGCCAGGACAGCTACCACTATGCAGAGAAACCCTGTCTTGAAAAATAAAAAATAAATCCAAAATCATTGGCCATTATCTTAGTTCCTTTTCCCGTTGCTCCAATAAAACACTCTGACAGTGCTGGTGAGGTGGCTCCGCAGGGAAAGGTTCTTGCCACCAATCCCAACAACACGAAAGAGAACTGATAACCATCTATGCCCCACAGTTCACACGTGTGCCTGAACGGGCATACACACAGAAGCAAATAAACAAGTGAAATAAATTTGAAAAATAAATAAGATGAACTCAACAGCCCGGTTATAAAAGCTAGAAAAAGGACTTGGCACCAGCATGGCATGCAAATGAAGCATTGTAATTTGCACCAATCACTGCACAGCGGCCTTACATAAAGGCCAATCACAGGGCTCCTGTTGTACCAGTCACTAGCTCTCTGCAGAGCCCCCAGTGCTTCCTCGGGTCTGTGTGAGTGAAAACAGCTGATGGGAGGAGAGCTGGGTCGCTGTTTATAGAAGCCGATCTTGGAGTGTGTATTCCGAGGCCAACGCAGGGCCTGTGGGGCAGCCATGCCTGAGCACGAGTCTGAGCTCAGCTGTAGGGGTCCTCACAGCTGGGGTGAAGGGTTCCCCAGAGTGGAGGGGAAGATTGAACACATCTGGGCTGTCTGCCAAATGGTTTCTCGGCTGGTGGTTTCCCGTCAGAGGCAGCCAGGCAGGGGAAGGGAGCTGGCACCCCCAGCTCCAATGGCTGAGTAGTTTGTTTCAAGAGTTATTTCAAGAAAGAAAAGGACTTTATACATAAAAATCAACATTCTCGAAAGTGCCTGCCACGCTGTCAAATGTCCTTAGGGAGAGCAGGGTCCTCTACTTCCTGTCTCACATTTTTGTTAGAACTAAGATTTCTTTTATTATTTTACTGTGTGTAAACTGTGCATATATCTGTGTCTGTGTGCAGGTATGTGCATGTGGGTGCAGGTGGGTGCAGGTGCTCTTGGAGGCCTGTGGGTGGCATCAGAGGAGTTGCAGGGGCTTGTGAGCCACCCAAACCCAGATCCTCTGCAGGATCAGTAGGAACTCTTAACCATTGAGACTTCTCCAGCCCTTTTAGAATGTTGGAAATTTAGAAAAATTTCTAAAACTTTGGCTTTGTTGTTACTTCTGGACGGTTTGCTTTGTTGTTAGAGGTGAGGATGTGGTTGGCCTGCTCAGCTGCCTCTTGGACAGCCCTTCCTGTCATTTCTAACAATATGTGGATACATTGTTTCCCTCATTGGCAATCAATTTGTTTACAATGTTTCTTCCCTTTCTAGTCCATTGTTTCTCACCCTTGACTTAAGTGATAGGACTTAGTTCAACATGATAGTCTTTTCTTCTTTTACAGAGAAAATGTAAAATTCCTTGATCAGACTAAGAAAGTTCCCTCCCATTCTTGGTTTGTGCAGAGAATTTTTCTTCTTCATCTTTGTATTCTTTTTCTTTTTGAGGGGTGGGTATTTAGGAAATAGGAGGCCACATAGCCCAGGCTAGCCTTAAATTTGGTAAGTAGTAAAGTATGATGTTGAATTCCTGATCCTCCTGCCTCAGCTTCCCAAGTGCTGGGATTACATGTGTGTGCTACCATTTCTGGCTCATATATATATATATATATATATATATATATATATATGACACAGACATAGATATATGTACATTTTACACATAGTAAAATAATAAAATAAATCTTAATTCTAACTAACTAACTAACTATATATATATGAATGAGATAGGCTGCATATCCATAGCCCTGGCTGTCTTGGAACTCGTTCTGTAGACCAGGCTGGCCTCAAACTCACAGAGATCCACCTGCCTCTGCCTCCTGAGTGCTGGGTTTCAAGGTGTGTGCCACCACCACCTGGCAGTTCTTATTTTCCTTGACAAATTTGTTTGTGACACAAAGTGTCAGCTTGTTACCAGGCTGGAACTGCGGGGATCAAGGATCCTCTTGCCTTAGCTTTCTGAGTAGCAGGGACAACAGATAAATCACCTACCCAGAAACCCTGTCAGTTCTAAAGTGACGTCTCTTGCCTTTGGGCACTTGGTGTCTTGGTCTGTGTGTGCTACCCTCCACATGCGGTGGGGCCCTCTGACCTGTCTGGTGTGGTGCGTCTGGGGGTAACTGAGTTAGACTCTCATTTGCTCCCAACTAGGAACACAGAAAACACACAGCATGTGCTTACTGAATGGAGGCTGCATTAGCTACCTTTCTCATCCCCGTGATAGAGCACCTCAGAAAAGCTAAGTGGACAGGAGGTTTGCTTTATTTCTGTGTCTCAGAGGAATCCAGGCTGTCATGGTAGGGATGGCATGGCAGCATGAGTGATCCACTCTTGGAATGTGAGGAGTATGTTATATGGTTCCTCACATATAGGTGCGGAGGAGGCTAGACCAGCACCAGAGGCTTGTGTAACCTTCGAAGGCCCGTCTGAATGGGCTACACCCCCTAGCTATGTTCCAGATCCCAAAGTTCCATAATCTATGGAAACAGTACTGCCAGCTGTGGCCACATGCTCAGAACATGTGCCTGTATGGAACATTCCAGATTCAAACCATAGCGGAGTGTGTTTACTTTCTAGACTGTATGACACCCTTGTCATAGTGTATTTTGGCATCACCTATGAGTAAGTGAAAAACACAGGAACTTGGGATATGAGTCACTGTTTCCTCAGGAGATATCAACAAAGGAAAATGGAGACAGGAGAAAATGGTTCTGTTTGGAAGGCACTTTCGGAAATCCAATAATTTGTTTTAACAGAACAAATATACACTTCAATGACCCAAATAAATGAAATTATTTACACTTTCAGATTCTTAAAAAGAAGCCCATGTTATTTCTGAAACAGATTTTGATTCTGTTCCTAGTGGAAGATGTCACTCTGATGGAAACTTTAGATCTCAGGGGTGCCTGGCTACTCCAGTGGGCGTCTTCACTTGTGCCAAGCAGATGTTTCCACTGTGGGTAAGATGTACTGCAGACCATGGCCAGGGCCGATCTGTGTGTTCTGTATGGGCTGATGTTAGAACAGTGATTGTTATCGCTGCTTTTACAAAAAGACTATCGTGAAACCCGAGATGGTCTTTAGAGAAAAATGAGAGGCTTAGAAAGATAACATTTGTGTGTGGGGAGCCCGTGTGCATATATGTACATGCGGAGGCCATTCAGTGTCCGTGTATTCTTGGATGGCTCTCCACCTTGTTTCTGAGACAGGGTCTCTCACTGAACTTGGAGCTCAGTGACTAGCTAGTCTGGGTGGCCAGCAAGCTTTAGGAACCCCCTGTCTCTACCTTCCTAGGACTGGATTTCTGGTATGCAGCTGTACCCAGATTTTTCTGCAGGGCAGGGGGAATCAAACTCAGATTTTCATGCTTGTACCACAAACACTTTAGTTGACTAAGCTGTATCTCCAGCCCAAGACAACATATGTTTAAAAACTCGTATTATCATTGCAACAGCATTCCCAAACTTGAGGTCATACTCTGTACCCAGAAAGCCAAGTTTGGCCACCTGTCCTTGAAAAGCCAATCAAAGCAGCCAATTCAAAGTTAAAAAAAGTCACGCCGGGCGGTGGTGGCGCACACCTTCCCCTCAGAAAATGACTTCATGTTTTAGACTCTTTTGCCACCAATAACTTACTTATTAGCAACATAAAGAAATGCTGATTCTGCCAAGTTCACAGAAAGAGCTGACATGAACCTACCTGGACGATTCCCTCAATGGGTCAGGGCTACTGAGGCATCTCCTTCCCACACTGCGCGGCCATAAGATTCAAAGCCATTAAGACAAATGCTTTCTCAACTGAGAACTCTGAGTCAGGGGAACTGGAAAGGTGAACCAGAGCCACACCAGGATACAAGTTCTCTAGGAGGACCCTTCCCGGCACACAGTATTCCTGAGGCCCTACTGTGTGCTGGGACTAGACAATAAGCCAGCCTAGGGCAGCCCGATGCTGGCAGGTGGCTTTGTGCCTGGTCCCTGCAGCTCAAGGGTAGAGGGAGCTCATGCTAGCTAGCCCAGAGGGGCTACTGGGGATGCAAAAGTCAGGAGGTGTGCTGGGGTCGGAGGTCACAGAGCACCGCAGGGCCAGGCAAGGAGGGTGAGACTGAGGTGAGAGCGTGTGAGCAGGGACCAAGTGTTCACATTATCTACGCTAAAGCAGCTGGGGTTTAACCTGTGACTCTGGGAAGCCCCGGGAGGGATCTGGTGGGATTCACAGTTTAGAATGACCTCCTTGACTGTAAGAAAATAGATTCAGGAGAGTCATAACAAGACTCCGATGCCAGGCAACAGTGCAAGAGCCCAGTGTGAGGATGGACGAGGGAGCTGGGCAGGACTTTGGGGATCAGAATGCCCCCTTGGCTGTGGTGGCTGGGAGGGTAGACATTGGGAGCCCTAGAGATAAGCTGGGGGTAGAGCAGTGTGGGTCACGGACACCCCTGAGAGTGGTTAGGGTCGTGTGCAGGAAGGACAACCAAGGGACAAGTGGCCCAGTGACAGTGAGGTTTGTCCTTCATTCAGTTGAACACCTGCAGAAGGGGTCTCTGGTGTAAGAGTCAAACTGGCCATCACCTTACCAGTTACTCCCCATGGCTTGCTCAGTCTACTTTCTTACACAGCCCAGGGCCACCTGCCCAGGGACGGCACCAGCCACAGTGGGCTGGGCTCTCCCACATCAATCATTCATCAAGAGAATGTCCTACAGCTGGGCGGTGGTAGCGCAAGCCTTTAAGGCAGGTGGATCTCTTTGAGTTCAAGGCCAGCTTGATCTACAAAGCAAGTTCCAGGACAGGCTCCAAAGCTACACAGAGAAACCCTGTGTCAAAGCTCCCCCCCCCCCAAAAAAAAACAACCCAAACACACACACACACACACACAACAACAACAACAACAAACAAAACAAAAGAGAGAGAGAGAGAGAGAGAGAGAGAGAGAGAGAGAGAGAGAGAGAAATGTTCCACAGACTGGCTTACAGGCCAGTCTGATGGAGGCGTTTTCTCAGCTGAAGTTCCCTCTTCCCAAATGACCCTAACTTGTATCAAAAACTAATCGGTACAATTGACCCCTTGATGTGACACACTAACACATTGCTATCAAACTATAACCTGGCCAGGAGCGATGGCGCACACCTTTAATCCCAGCTCAGGAGGCAGAGGTAGGCAGATCTCTTTAAATTTGAGGCTAGGCTGTTTTATCCATAATATCTTGTTACTAACACAATATAAAACTCAGTATAACTTTTAAAAGTCCCACGGTCTTTAATAAACTCAGTTTTAACATTCAGTCTCTTCAAAATACCCAACATCTCTTTAAAAAAGTCCAAAGTTGCGCTACTGTGGGCTCTTATAAAATAAAAAATAAGTTATGTACTTCATTATTTCAAAAAGGAGGAGGCAGGGCACAGTTATATCAAACCAAAGCAGAAAGCCAACATCCAGCAACGCAAATATCTCATGTCCTCACAGGCTCCTCTTCCATTGAAAACACCCTCTGTGGGCAGTTTGCTATGCGCTACCCAAAGTCAAAGACTGCAATCTAATCCCAAATCGGCAGCATTAGAAGGCCAATAGATCTTGAGGGTGAAACTTTCAAGCGTGGAATTAGGACCATTGCAAAGGACCGAAAGGAAGAACTTATTTGGACATGGCTACAAGTGTCCATCTATGAACTCAAAATGAGCTCCTACCATACCCCAGATCTGCTGGCTCTGCCATCCACAACATACATAGTTGTTCTTATAGGCTCATGCTGGCTCATGCCACACCTGCCACTGTCCTTGGTGATTGTTCCACAGTCTCAGAATCTCCAGTAGGCTGGAATATCCACTCTAACTGAGGTTATACTTCACCAGTGGCCTCTCCTGACATCTTTGGGGACTGACTATTACCTGGTGCCTCGGCTTCTCTCCTTGACCCCTTCAGACCTGGAGTCACCACCAGCACCAATTACCGCTCCTGGCCTCACATGGTGTCGAGCCTCAGCTACTCTCCATGACCCCTTCATGCCGCCAAATCATATACCACACAGGAGACCATTGCACATTACCAAGTTCGCTTCCAGCTTGAGATGCAACCTTGGCCCTCTATGAACCACAGCTTCTGTGTGCTGACCCTCAGGGAACACTTCCCAGAAGAGTTCACCTCAATGATGCTGGCCTCTTATTAATCCCACCTGATCCCTCAGCTCCAGCTGACCAGAAACCACAGCTTCTTAATTCAAATCGAGCACACAAATGGCCCTGGTAGAGCCTCTGCTCACCTCTGAAACGTCACCAGCCAGGCCTCCATCACCTGCATTTCTCTCAACATTCTCTTCCATGCCCCCACAAAACAGTGTGGAACACTCAATGGCTATTTCAACCCAAAGCTCTACATACTTCCCAAATTCTCCCAAAACAATATGGCCAGGTCTGTCACCATGATACCCCGTGACCTGGTATCAATTTCTGTCTCAGTTTGGTTCCTGTTGCTGTGGTAACACACTGACCAAAAACTTACTGAGGGAAGAAAGGGTTTGACTTTCGGGGTATGGCCACCATCAACCCAAGACAGGAGGAACTCCCGCAGGAGCAGAGGCAGCAACGATACAGGAGAGCTGCTGACTGGCTCCATCCCCATGGCTCACTCAGCCTGCTTTCTTACACAGCCCAGGACCACTTGCCCAGGGGGGGAACCTCCCACATCAGTCATCAGCCAATAAAATGCCCCATAGACCTACCCACAGGCTAACCTGATGGAGACATTTTCTCAATGGGGGTCTTCTTCCCAGACGACCAGAGCCTACGTCAAGTTGGCAAGAACCCTAACCCGCACTGCAGTGTTTCCTTAAACAGTCCAAACAGACTAAGGCAAAGCCCCTGCTAGCTTAACAAAACCTTGCTCTTTTCCAGCACATGCAAGGTGGCTCCCTGTGACTTGCCCTGTGTAGGGGACCCATCTTTCCCTCCCGGGGACCTCTTGGGTATCTCTCCTGGTCTTCATGGGTCTCTTTATCCACCTCCTTCATATTACCTTAAAGCCCTTTGTGTGAGAAATGGGGCTTCCTCATCCTTGGTATACAGTGGACACTTCATACATGCCTAAGATTGCTTACATTTCAAAAATTTTATGGCTGCTACTAGATAGAAGAGACATTCTTTTTGTTTTCCTTTTTTCTCTTTTTAGGTGGGATCTTGATATGTAGCTTAGGCTGGCCTTGAACTGGAGACTCTTTAGAACATAGGTCAGATCCCACAGCCTGAATCAGGCAGCCTTCTTGCCGTATGCCTGTGGTCACAAGACCACTTGGAGCATTTCGGGGGTGTGATGATTTCCTTCAGAGAACATATAGGATAGGTCAAAGGGGCTTTGGTACGAGGAATTTGTTGTACCCCAAACACAACCTTTGTGTATCAATCAATAAATATGCTTCTGAATAGAGATTTGAGGTTCAGTTCACAGAGAACCTAAAATTACATTCTGGAGTGAGTCTCCCACACAGCACAGAACACCCAAACACTCCCCCCCCCCCCGCCGTGTGTGAGTGTTTGCCCGCATGCATTTATGTATGTCCACCATGTGTGTGCCTAGTGCCTGCACAGGAGGGTAGAAGATCCCCTGAAACTAGAGTTATGGATGGTTGTGAGCTATCACGGGTGCTGGGAACTGAACCCGGGTCCTCTGTAGAAGCAACAAGTGTTCTGAACTGCTGACCATCTCCCCAGTCCTCTCTCCCCACTGAAGCCCCTTCAGGTCTGAAGGAGACCCCTCTCCTCTCTAGACCCACCTTGCTGATTCTTCAGACACCATGTTGCTTCTGTCTGACGCTCTTTCCCAGCTTGAGACTCCACCCTTCTCTGAGACCTTTCGTCACACAAACCTCATCCTGAAGGGGATCAGGAATCGCACACCAGCTTCCTTCCAGCTGATCGCTGCTGCTCTTGTTTATGTCATTGAGACAGACCCTCCGTGTGCTGAGATTATTCGTGCATATCACCAGTAAGCCTCAAGGCCATGTCAGACACGCTTAGGGGGAAGGAGGTGCAGCTCCTGAGCTAAGCTTTGAGTTCTTTCGGAAGATTGCCAGCAGCCATCTCCGATAGTATGTCTGTTCTAGAGTGTCTGAACAAAGACAGGCACATGGCTGTGAGGACCCAGGGGAATCTGAATTCTATTGACCCAGTGAGGCAGTTGATTAAGGGTTAGACAGATGGGTTTTTCTCCTCCTGAAGCATTCTGGGTAACCCTCCAACCAAGTTATGGATGAAGAAAAAGACCAAGTTAGCGTGAGACTTGAGGTGCCCCACAAGATCCACACAGAGCATTTCAGGTTGGGAGACAGTTAAGAGGTTAACACCTGGAATTGGAAAGTATCTCGGCTATAATGTTTTTTTTTTTTAATATTTTTATTGTATGTTCTTTGGTATTTTGACTGCATGTATGTTTGTGTGAGGGTGTCAGATTCCCCTGGAACTGGGGCTACAGACAGGTGTAAGCTGTCATGTGGGTGCTGGGAACTGAACCTGGGTCCTCTGGAAGAGCAGCCAGTGCTTTTAACCACTGAGCCATCTCTCCAGCTGGCTATAATTTTTTAGTATAATTTGTAGAAGTCATTTTCAATCAAACGACTGCTTCTCTCTTGAGGATGGACTGGCTGATGGTCGTTTGGACAGAGCTGAGACAGCTCAATTCTGCTGAGGGTGCTGCCACCCCCACCTAGCCTCTTTTCTTAAAATAAGGTTTTTGGTTGTTTTGGTTTTTTTTTTTAAATTTTTTAAATTGTGTGTGTGTGTGTGTGTGTGTGTGTGTGTGTGTGTGTGTGCAGGGTCTGAGGAGACCAGAAGAGGGCATCAGATCCTCTAGAGTTGGAGTTACAGGTGGTTGTGAGCCACCAGATGTGGGCGCTGGGAAACAAGTCTCTGAAGAGCAGCAACTGTCCTTAACCGCTGAACCTTTTCTCCAGCCTCCCTCCTTTTGTTCCAGACAGGGTCTCACATGGCCCGGGTTGGGCTTCCACTCTCCTTGTACCTGACGATGGCCTTGAACTACTGATCCTTTCCCCTCTACCTCAAAAGTGCTGGGATTCCAGTCGTGTGCTACTCTGCAGGGCTGAGGATGGAACCTGGGTGCATGCCTACCGTGCATCTTAGGCAGTTGGCCTACTGAGGTATGGCCCTGTTTGGTACTGGCAGTGATATTGACCTGGGGTCACTACGCTGGTAGTGGGTTGGTATTGTTGGCATTGGGTTTAGGGTGTTGGTGTGGGTTGGCGTGAGCACTGGATTCAGGGTTTTGGTGCTGGGTTGATATTGGTGTTGCGTTTGGTTCCTGATGTTGATATTACTTTAGTATTTTTGTCCAAGCTGTGCTTAGGGTGGGGACATTTGAAGAGTTTCTATGTTCACGTGCCTTCTTTGTGGGAGTAGTAAAAAGTCGAGGAAATTCTATGGCTGGTGAAATGTCAGCAGATAAAGACACTTGCCACCAAGCCTAAGGGTCTGAGGAAGGGGCAGGTACCAGTTTCCGGCAGATACTCAGGGACTATTCAGAAAGCTGATGTGGCCACCTCCTGTTCTGTGTGTGACTAATTCAACCGACAGCTTCCTCGAAATTTATGAAAACAGAAAGTGCCCCCGCAGAGTGAAGACCCAGGTTTCACATTTGCTTCTCTGAATTCCACAGGAGCTGGGGAAGCTCCCCCTGGGTAAACACAGGCCTTATCACAACTCAGCCGGAAATCTAACTGGGCGAGCTTCTGGCTCTCCTGATAAGAACTCCGCCCTGACTGGAAGCTGCTGACTGGCCACCCTGCCGGACCCCTGGGACACCACCCACCACATCATGAAACTCCAGAAGTGAAGCTCAGTTCAAAGATGACTGCCGCCTCCTGGAGGGGGTTAGCAGAACTGCAACCCACAATCTATGTGTCCCTTGTCCTCAGAAGATGGGTGTCCCTGGGAAGAGGTGGTGTCCCAGCTTCTGGTCTACAGGTCAGCTGATAGAAGTCCCCCCTCAGCAGAATCTGTCTTGAGACCTTTGATTGACTGGATAAGACCCTCACCCTACGATTTTATTGTAATGTTTTTATTAGGATATACTAATTATCCCTAATAATGGGTTCATTATACCACTTTATATGTGTATTAATAGATTTCTGTCACATTCACATAACCCGTTACTCTAATCCCCCTCCCTTGAGTCCCCCTCCTTGTCCCAACCAGCCCCTCTACATTCTTTTCTGTCATTTTGTGTGTGTGTGCAGCGCATGACTCAGTGGGCTCCATTAGTCATGTTTATAGGAGAATGTGCGTCTTCTCAGTATCTATACCATGGAGGAAAATGTCTCTCCTGCCCCCAGCGACCATTAACTGCATGTAAGTCCTCCGGGAGAAGTGGGGCCCGGTGAGTTCCCCATTCCACATGTTGGAAAATGCCTCCACGGGGACATCTAGAGCGGGTTTGAGCTGCACCAGGCTGACGACGGGCTCAGCTGTGGAGCTGCGCTCAGCCCAGCAGATTCTTCTTTACACTTTTTCTACGCGTTAATAACAAACACTGCATGGCATACACATTTAGGAATCAGCAGTAAATAGAAGTAATCAGAATTATTCTGCAATGAAAAAGGTTAAAAACAAATTACCTGCATGTATCTTTACTGTGTATGTTAGACACAGTTGTTAAAAACCAGCACGACCACACTCGCCTGGCAGGGGATGAGGGACAGGGGATGAGGGGGTGAAGGGGGACCGGGAGGGGTGGGGAGACAGGACGGGACGACACGGGGTGGGGACGGGGGAAGGACACCGTGATCGCAAGGTGGTTTCCCAGGTGAAGCTCATCCATTGCCCTCCGATGTGCTGACCCCTGCGATTTCCCCAAATGCGGGAAACTTAGCTGCATAATTTTCGGTAGTGAGCAGCTGCATTCACACTCTCCTAAAAAAGATTTTTAAAAACCCAGCATAATAACAGTTTGCAGTAGAGATTGGAGAGACAATTCAGTGATTGAGAGCTCTTGCTGCTCTTGCTGAGGACCCAATTCCCAGCATCTACATGATGGCTCATAACTGTCTCTTAAGTCTAGTTTCGGGGATCTGATGCCATCTTCTGGTCTCCCTGGGCACTGCATGAATTTGGTGCATACACATATGCACAGTTGAAACATCCTACAAATAATAATAATAATAATAATAATAATAATAA
>CABHPP010147609.1:0-50847 GCA_902168425.1 Peromyscus attwateri | reverse complement strand
TGTCCTTTCCTGTTCCTTCTGCCTGATCTTGTCCCAGAGAAGGAGGAAGGGATAGAGGGAGACAACAGGAAAAGTGATGTTGGTGTCTTGGAGGAGGATGGGTTTCATGATCCCCAAATTCAGCTTTGGAGCTGGGAAAGAACCTGTTGGGGAATAGAATGTGTTCTGGAAGTGTAAGCTCTGAAGGTGGCGGTGGGGGGCCACTGCAAGTCACTGCTCTGGTCTAGTGGCTCTGTGGCCAGTCTCTACATTATTTTACTGTACTGGACCTGTCCAGTGGACTCACCCAGGGAAACTGACGTGGCGGCGCATGCCTTTAATCCCAGCACTTGAGAGGCAGAGGCAGGTGGATCCCTGTGAGTCTGAGCCCGGTCTACAGAGTGAGTTCCAGGACAGCCAGGGATATCTGCCTTGAAGACTGGATGAAATTTTGGTGGCAAGGCCCACATACATGGCACAGATTCCCAAAACAGAAGCAAAAACAAACAAACAAAAAAACCCTTAAAATAAATGTCTCATAACCTCCCCATCATCACAGAGGGACAGCTGGGAGCCAAGACATGGAGTGTACTTAGCTGTGCAGTTGTGGGCAGCCTTCTTGTGAATGTGATATGAGAATATGACCTAGGGAGGAGGGAGAAGTTCTGGCCTGAGTGCTGTTCACAGGAGTGGCCATGTCTGAGAAGCAGAACAACAGTGTGTGTGTGTGTGTGTGTGTGTGTGTGTGTGTGTGTGTGTGTGTGCGTGCAGCTTGATAGCCTGGGCTAAGGTAGAGGAGGAGGATGTGACTCAGCCCTCTACTCCAGGAATGTCCAAAGGGAGAGGTATCAGGTTCTCAGAGGGCCCCCTGTGGGTGGTGTCTACCAGGAAGTGCTGCCCGAGGAAGTGGAAGGTGGGTAGTTCTGATCTTTGCTCCCTCATCAGAGTTTCTGTTTTACTGGGTGAAAATACCGTATGTCTGGGTCTTCCCTTTCATCCAAGGGGAACTGTTCAGTTCCTTTCCTACAGGGTACCAGGGACCTTGATCTTGCCTAAGGAATAAGTTATTTATTTATTTAAACAACAACCACTTATTTTTTCTAAAGACTTATTTATTTTATTTTATGTGTATGGGTATTTCACCTGCATGCAGACATGGGCACCACATGCATGCCTGGCACGATGGATCCCTGGAACTGGATCCATCTGGACAGGCGTGAGCTGCCATGTGGGTGCTAGGAATTGAACCCAGTTCCTCTAGAGGAGCAGCCAGTGCTTTCAACCGCTGAGCCATCTCTCCAGCCCAGACAACCACCCTTTGTCAAGAGCAAAATGCTTCACATCATCTGCTGCAGCTGTGTGGGGAGAGCCTTGCAGAATAAGACAAGGGTCAGAGAGGTGAGTTAACAGGACCACTCTGAAGCACAGACGGATGAGGCCAGGCTTCTTTGCATGCTGCTCACTGGCCAGGGTATTTTGTGAACTTAAGGGGCCTCTTGCTATTCCATTCTTTATTCCACTACAGATGAGAGACTGGGATGGTGGAGGTCTAGCTCCAGGCTGCCCTGTGGTGGTAACCTCGGGCTGTTTGCTCTTTCCTCCCAGTCTTCTTGTGGGGGAAAAAGACTTAATAGTAACCAAACAGCTGCCCCCCTGCCTGGTGCTTCCTGTAGCTAGTGCTACCTGAGTGACATTTCTTTGGATCACATTTGCTGTGGTGGTGGGCATGGTCAGTTTTGCCCACAAGGCAACTGGCTTTTAGTGGAGTAGAGCAGAGCACAGATCTGAGTGACTTCCTGCCCTAGAATTTCAGCTGGGCTTCTTCACTCTCCTGCAAGGAGCCTGAGCTAAGAACTGCAGGCCAACAGGACCCACCAGGGGGCCTTGCTGGTACCCCATCTCACAGGTGACGTAATGGGTTTGTAGACATCCTGCAACTGCTCCCCATATGCCTAAGACAGCTGGGACTTGAACCCTGGGTCTCATCTTCCCTGCCTCCTAGTGGGAGCTTGTGGTGACCTTTCTCATGCTGGGGCTGGAGGGTGGTCCCCCAGGATAAGGCAAGGCAACCCAGCTAGGTAGCAGGAGGCAGGATCTCCTTTCAAAGCCACTGAAGGATTTGGTTGTCTTCACCCAACCGGCCTTGATTAAAAATAGAGCTTGTGTGCCCTGCTGCCCAGCAGCCAGGCTGAGATCAGAAGCTCTTCCCAGCAAGCCTCGTCTTTTAAGTTATTTATCTCTCTGCATTTTGCATCGTTCGCCATTGATTCACATGGACTCTTCTTATGAGCCCCTCTGGAGCCCGTCTGGCAGGGAGCAGCTCCAAGCTCCCTTCTCCCAGGGGTGCCCACTTTCCATTGCCAGCTGCTGCTTTGTGACTTTTACCCCAGGTCCTGTGTTACCAGAACTGGCTGTGGTACAGACCCAGGGACCCACCTTCTTCTCACTCTGATCCCCTTGTCCCAGGATGTTGACCTGTAAGGATTACACCCCTGGGTCACACACGCTCCTGACTAAGATTAAGTTTAGGGACTGGGAGATGCCTCCAGGACCCCAGAGAGGAGATGGGACCACGGGTCAGGCCTTTCTAGTTCAGCTGACTGCTCCCCTAGTACCTGCAGACCTGGGGGCTTTGTGGCTTCCCCCTGTTGTCCTGGTGACTATATCCTGTGCCTCAATATCCCCTGTCTGTGCCTCTATAATGCCCTTTCACTGAGCTTTGCTCATGATCTGAGCTGATGGGCTTCACTTCCTCACCAGACCCTAAACTGACCAAGAGGAGCCCTGGACTCCAGATCATGCTGAAATGCAAACATGGGCAGAAGCAGAAGTCCAAGTTAGGGAGCCCAGAGACCCAGAGATACGCTCCCTACCTCCTCTTTGGACAGAGCTGAACCTGGACTTGAAGCTTGAATGGAAGGAACCTCACGATGACGCATGGGCCCCCGCCACACAGCCAGCTCCCCGTAGAGCCACAGCTCCACTGTCCCTTCCCACTGGGTGACTTCAGGCAACTCATCCGCAGGACTGATAGCAAACTTCAGGTGGCTGCTCTGTCTGCAAGTGCTAGAAAACCAAAGAGCAAACCCTGGTGAAGGAGAGATGCATCATCTTGTCTACCATGGGGTCTGAATGTGGAATGCCCCCTAAGGCTCAAGTTTGAACACTTGGTACCTGGTTGGTGATTCTGGTTGGGGACGTTATGGGACTTTTAGGGGTGTGGCCTTGCTGGAAATGTGTCACTCAGAGCAGGCTTTGAGAATGTATAGCCTCGTCCCACTTCGAGCACCTCCAGTTCACTCTCTGCTTCATTTTGTAATTGGAGATGTGATGGCTCAGCTTCTTGCTTCAGCCTCCTGCTGCTGTGCCTCCTCTGCCATCATGGACCCCCTCCCCCAGAACTATAATCCAAAATAAATTCTTCCGTAAGCTGCTTTTAGTCATGGTGCTTTATCACGGCAACAAGAAGTGATGGATAATCTAATAGTTGGTGCAGAGCTGGCAAATTCAGGAGCCCAGTGAAGGAGAACTCTTAGTTGGCTTTTCAGCTAGCTTCTTGGCTTCCCCCTCATAACCACAAGATGGCTGCCACAGCTCCAGACACCATCCTAAGTCTAAAGTAGAAAGACAAAGTGGCTGTATCACACAGACATAGCTATTGTTACAGAAACCAAAACAGTAATGGGATTGATAAATACTGGTATTTATTTCCCTCTCTTTTTTCATTCCAAGGCCAGTTCGGTGTTAACAGGGGGCCCAGTGGTGTTGGGACAGGGTCTCTCTATCTTGTCCTCATTCACAAGGAAGGAGGTGACTTATCACTGCAAGTGTGCTAGTCCTCAAGAAGAGAGAGAAAGGGGAAGACACACTCATCCTTTTGTGAGTACAGTCACAGAGGATGCATGGATCACCTACACCACAGGGTAGAATTTGGCTGCATGACCACGCCTAGCTGCAAGGGATGCTGGGAGATGCCATCTTTGGATGGGCAACCCTGTGCCCAGGTACAAGCTTCCTAGTTGTACCTGGAAAAAACAAGTAAGGGGGATGGGGTGTGGATTCAGCATTCTTTTCTCTCTCCAGTGGGGAAAAACCCCACACAATTAAATATATGCATAAGGCAGGGGAGTGTGGGACTCCTCACAGGCCCTGACTCACATGTCCTTTGAACCTGAGGATCCCTTCCCACACACCCAGCTAAGCCCCACAGAACCTCTGTTATCCCACTGGCTAAAATTCATGCCATGCCGAAGCTGTGCAGCCCGGCTGGTAAGTACAGGGGAAGTGAAGGGAAGAAGGCTGGTAGGTGGGCCACTAAGAACATACAGGAGACAGTCTGGCAAGTAGCTCCATTCTTCTCTGATTGATCAATCAATCAATTGATTGATTGATTTTCCTCCTCTTCTGGGGAGCATCTGAAGTGAGCATTCCTTAGTCAGGCAGACGTCAAGAGTAAGCCACTGAGCGTGGGAAGGGAAAGGATACAACCACAGGTCTCTCTGCCCTCCCGGCAGGCATCTCCACTTCCTTCTTGGATACCGTGAGAGATCTGACTGCCTGTGCCCCAGCCCTGTCTCACCACCACTGGGCAGAAATCTTTCCCCCTTTCCAGCTTGGGGACCCCGGGAAAGAAGCTGATTGGCCATCTGGGATCAATAACTGGCCCTCCAGACGATTTAACAGTGACCTCAGGGTGGAGCCAATAAGGTCCTGGAAGCCACCAGGAGGAGATAGCTTGGGAGAGGGTGGGATCAGCAGGAAACCCTGGGTACAGAAGCCAGTCAAGGCCAGGTGGACTCAGTTCTTCAACAGGACCACAGGGTGGGCTGGGAAAGCAACTTTGGGGTGAGAGGACATGGTCAATTCTAGAAAGCTTCAGGCCCAGGCAGAACTGTCCCTGGCTAAACAGTGTGACCCAGAGTCCTGGTGTTTCCTGATTCGGGTACAAATACGGTGTTTAGTGGTCTGTACCCTGGTCTTCAAACTGTGCTCCAAGTAACCCCCAGAGCCAGAGCCAGGCAACAGCATGTTCATCCTTTCATTGTGCTGTAGTTTTGCATCTATAAAATAATGAGAATGTGTAATAAGGATTATTCATGGGAATTTTTTTTCAGGCTTAGATTGAGTGATCCAGGTGAAGGGTCTGTCTGCTGGGCAGTGCTCAGATGTTGTCTGTTTCTTGAGAGCTCGTTCGGAGGCTCTAGCTGGGGAGCACAGCTATGTGTGTACCCTTGACCAGAGACAGGTCCTCCTCTCTTCAGGGAAGGCCGTCCTCTTCGACTGACAGAGTGCTCAGCTTAGGGAGGGACGCACATGGAGCAGTGAGGGAGGAAGGGGACACCCATCTAGCCAACCTGATCAGCGGAGCCAACCCTGATGACTAATGGGGTGACAGATGTCGCAGCCAGATTGCCCTCACATCCTGCCTATTTCTTCTTATTGATGCTGTTGTTGTTTATGTGATATCAGTTGAAACAAGGATTCAGTGTCTAAACAAATGGACTGGTTTTGAGAATATGTCAACCTGACATGGTATGACTGCCATGTGACCTTGTCTCCTCTGCAGGCTGTACTAGTTCCTCCCACCAGCCACCCTGGTGCAACTGGAAATAGTTCCCCCTTGGGGCAATCTCCATCAAGGTTCGGCTAGATTTCACAGGGCTGAGGCTCCAGGGCAGGGCAGCTCTCCTGCCTCTCCTGGCTGGCAGAGGCCGCTCAGCCCCTGGTGTCTGTCAGGCTGGTAGTGCTGTGTCCTGGTAAGGAGAGACAGGCAGCTGGGAATGGAAGGGACAAGCTGGAGCAGGAAAGGATGACCCCAGGAACATACTGGTTCAGCCTTAGGCACAGGGTCCATCTGCTGCCTCCCAACAGGCCTCATGCGAGGGCTTGACAGACGCTTATCCACTAGGTCCTGAAAACCTGCCTGTCTTGTCCAGGGAGAGTGTTCAGGGAAAGGAGCAGCGATGAGTGTTTCCCTTCCCCCATCACACATCACAGAGCCCCTCCTTCCCACTGTTCACAAGCCACAGCTGGGAACCTTCCAGAGCTCTGAGTGGATCCTTCTGACAGCGTGGGGTCTGTTCGTGAGGATGACCCAGGTGCTTGTCAAAACTACATCTCCCAGAGCCTCACTGTCACACTCCATCTGCAGCCTGGTTCTGAGGCACGAGGCCAGGCCAAGAACAAGCATTTTATCAGGACCTCAAATGGTATTACGGACACCGAACTTGGAGTTACAGAGCCATTGAGATTAAAGGAATGAGCTGGGGATCCCCCAGACTTTGGTGGATGCTGTGCAATTTTAGGCAAATGACCTCCCTGGTCCCTTGGTGATGCAATGGAGGCAGCATACTGCCTCCTTCAGAGTGCCACTGTGAAGTCTGAGGCCCTTGGGGCTGGTGACATCAGTAGATAGCAGTGAACACTATTCCTCTTGGGACTAGCAGTATCTCAGGCATTCCTGATGCCCCAGGATACCGGGTGGCTTGAGTGAGAGGACTAGAGGCCCATGGGGCCCACGGACCAGCATCTAGTTCCACATGTTGCCTCCTTGGGTCCCAGAGCAAGAGCTTACCCTGTCTACCTTGGGGCCTGCGAATGCCGTTAGTGCTTCTGGTCACACCCCACACTCACCACCTTCCTTCCCAAAGTCCTGTCAGTGGAATCTGCTTCCCCCATCAAGACCACCTCACATGCTGCCTTTGGACAAGGGAAAAGCAGCCTGCTCTACTCAGGGGAAGAGGGGCTGAAGAGGGATTATGGGGGTGTAGGAGCCCAGGGTGGTGAGTGAGGTTCCTGCTGGCTGACCACCAGCTCAGAGAATGCCCTCTGTACCGGGCCAGCAAAAAGCGAGTGCCTAGCCATACCTCGATGAGGCGACCCAAGTGCAGGAGGACAGACAAGCTTGCCCCCACTGGCTGCCTCCCTGTCTCCTCAGCCACGGGCCTGGGGCTACCAGATGCAGACAGCAGACATCCCCGTGAATGCTGCAGCACTGACCAATGTTGCCAACAAGCTGCCTTATGCACCCCCAGCTCTCAAAATATTTGTACATCAAGAAAGTTGGGCCAGGGGCAGAGCACATCCACCCTACCTCACCGGACTCCAGCTTCCCTCTCTGTAACATGGGACCTTGTAAAAGCCGTATTCCAGGATCCCGAAAGCGTGTGCTGCCAGGCTGAGGGAAGCACCTGTGGACACTCATTCCTCCCTCCCTAGAATCCTTTCTGCTAGCTCTCCCAAACAAACATGGCGATAGAAAACAAAACAGGCTGGAAGAAGGCTCCGGGGGCAAAGTGCTTGCTATGCAAGCGTGGGGACCTGAGTTCGATTCCCAGGACCCACGTGGTCACAGGAGAGAACCTATTCCTGCAAGTTGTCCTCTGGGCTTCACATGCTCACTGTGGCACATAAACCCCCACATGCCTTATACACATAGACACAGTAAATAAGCATAAAAAAAAAAGAAAAGAAAGATGGAGAGATATTGAGAAAGATATATAACAACATTGACCAGTGGTCTCTATACATGTACAAAGCATTCACATATACATACACCACACACATACATGAAATCTAAAACAAACGACCTCACTCATAAATTACCTGGAGTAGAGAGCCCCAGTGGCCTAATGGATAAGGCATTGGCCTCCTAAATTACCTGGAGGATTGGAGTTAATGCCCAGAAAAAGTAAGAGCTTTGAGTGTGTTAGCTACAATCTAGTGACTGGCCCTGGACTGGTGTGGCCACCAAAGACTCCACAGCCCTCTGTGGTCAGCCTGGCCATCCCACTGCCTCTGGTCTGGACAGAAGTTCCCCAAGCCCATCTAGGGAAAAGCCTACGCATGTGCATGTGCTCTTCAGAGTCCCTGTGAGAGGTTCACGTAGTATCCAAGGATTGTTCAGATGCTGACCCTGACCCAAGCCACAGGTTTGCTCTGTCAGCTTTCCCTCTGGAGGGCTTGGTTGTTGTTCTTGTTTTGTGTGTTCAATCTTCACGTGGCAAGGAAAGGGGTGTCCCAGATGTGAAACCTGAAGCCGTGGGCACAGACTCCTGCACTCCAAGGTGGGGTCTAACTGTGCAGGGAGATGAATCCTCCAATTCTCACCCATGTGGCTCTCTACCTCTACCCAGTCATACCTGCTTCCAGGGAACCTTCCAGACGTCCCACACGACTAGCTGCCTCTTTCCACTTCCTGCCTCAGCAGCATTCCTCACCTCTGAAGCGCCCCATTTTACCTGTGCACACTGGCCAGTGTACCCTGATCCTTCCACACACTCAGCCCAGGCTTCCTCTGCACTTGACGCCTGTCCTCAGCTGCTCTGGAAACAGACACACCCACAATTCTGCAACAATGACAAATGCAACTTAAGGACACACCGGTGAAATCTGGTGGCCCGATGGAAATGTCAGCTCATCAGGCTTCAGGTACTGCTGGGTCCAGGGACCCTGAGACTCAGTTCTGATCTCTCTGATTGGTTTCCCAGGAGATCAGGAGCCCTTGACAGTTCCACACTTAACCTCTTGTCTTCTCTGTAGATCAGGTAGTACAATTTCCCTTTTCCCAGAGTCTCAACAGGAGCCAGGGTTGTTTCATCTCTAGATTGGACCTGTCCATCACGTTCCTTTGTTCACAATATCCTCTCACTGGAGGCTCATGGAGGAGGATCTCCTTTGTTTGCTTAACTGCAAGAACAAACACCCAGGAACACAAAGGCCTCTTTCCCACTCCAAAGGTCAGCTTCTCACCCCAAACCTGTTCTCCTCCCTACTCCTCACCACGTTCGTTCTCAGCCAGACCCACACAGACTCATCGGATCTTCCTCTGCCTGTGTGGGAGCAGCAACAACATCAGCCCTCTTTTGCACCCAGTGCAACAGAGGTTCAGAGAAGCAAAGAGAATGGCCTAAAGTCACGCAGCAAAATGGGCCAGACAGAGACAAGAGTCCTGGAACCAAGGCCCCTTTGGAATTGGCACAATTAACATGCTGACACACTGCAGGGAGACCTAGAGGGGAGAGGAAGAGAACTCCAAGCCCTGGGTTGTACAGCAAGTGGTCCAGTGCAGTTCATGTGTTCTTCTGTCCTGGTACCCTGGGCAGAGCAGAGCACTGAGAAGCAGTTCATTGTGAGGCTGAGTACAGGCGACCCCTCCTCCACCTAGTGAGGGCTGTCATGAGGTTCGAAGGTGCCCCTGAGGGCTTCCCGTTGTGATACGGACAGGAGAGAAGCTCATACGACCCCACCAGACGTGCTATGGAGATAGGTGGGGGTGGTTCAGAACCATGGGACCAGCCAGGTTCCCGTCCCCACCACATCACATACTAGCTGAGCTTTCTCCTGCAAACATTTCTGGTTTTTTTTCTTTGTTGTTTGAATTACATCTTGATGGAGGGGGCCATGGAGGGGCCATGCACATGCCATGCTGTGTGTGGCGGTCAGGGGATTTGCAGGACTCAGTTCTCTCCATTCTTGCTACGTGGTTCTCGGGACTGGCCTCAGGCCGTCAGGCTTGGTGGTAGACTCACTGAGCCGTCTCACCAGCCGACTCCTCTCCTTTCCTGTGCCTCCGTTTCTTCATCTGTAGAACAGGACAAGCGTGGCTGCTGCCTCCTAGAATCATTCTGAAGACTAAGCAAGTCACTGCCTGTGCAGAGTTTGGGGCCGTGCTGAGGGGTGGTCTAGGCTTCACCGACCGTCGTCCACTTTCCCTCGTTGGCCAGTGACAGTTATAGCAGTACAACAGAGCACAGCCGCTATTAATTCTTGCTCTAAAAAAATAAAATCACCTGTGTTGTAAACATGGGGGACTGTTCAAAGCCTCCCCCTTTCTCAGACCCCCCAGTAGGCATTGGCTCAAGTGCACAAACAGCAACACAGGAAGGTTTTTTTTTTTTCTTCTAACTTTCATTTGGAAAAATAAGAAACAAACATGGGCCGTCTGAGAGGCTAGAGAGAAATTAGCATCTTATTAAGTCTTCGCTGTATGCCTGTGTTCATTCTATGAGAAAAAACAGTTTAATGAAACCATTTACAGACAAATTAACAAAGGTGCGTGCACAGAGAAAGCACCGTTAAAAGAGCCCACGTGCTGGCAGGCGGCCTCCGAGCCCCGCGCACCGTCAAAACAGATCTTGCAATAATAGATGCGGCGTGATCTGGATTTTGTAAAACGGAAAAAAAAAAAAAGAAAAAGAAAAAAGATTTGAAGTGAGTGGGCACAGTGTTGAGCAAAAACATGGAGCCAGCCACAGGCAAAGTCATTAACAATGCCATCCTGCTTCTGGTTCATATGACAGAGGAGAAGGAATGGAAAATTCCATGCTCCTGTGCACACACAGCTCTTTTGACAACAATCGTGAGTTACTTACCAGAGAAAAACTGTAAAAAAAAACAAAAAACAACAACAACAACAAAAATACCATATGAATCTGAAGCAGACCCCATGGTTTTATTCCCAGTGGGAAGGAAGGAGAGTCCTTACCTGGGCTGTGGACCTGACTGAGCCTTCATATCCAGATGGCCTCTCCTGGAGGTTCCCAAAGGTCAGGCCAGTTTTCTCCCACACCCAGAAAGAAGCTGAGCAACCACAGGGACCAAGGAAGCCCAGTGCTTAGCTTGTTCCATGGAATGTTCTAGGACTGGGAGAAGCAGAGTCTAAGAAAGCCCAAGTGACAGGTCACCTGGATGGGGACAGATTAGGGATTCAAAGAGACTCCTCCAAGAGTGTATCTAGTCACTGCTTCATTTGTTCACCCTCAAATGTGTCAGAGCCCTGAAAGCTAGGATAGAGCTCTAAGGAGTCCAGAGCTCAGCTCTCAGAACACTTGATGCTGGTGTTAATGCCCTTCAACACTCCAATGGAACCTGAAACACAGCAACTTAACTGCACGTGTTATTTTAAATTCTACTCTTGTCTGTCATGCAGGATCTCACATAGCCCAGGCTGGTCTTGTCCTTGCTATGTAGCCGAGGATGACTTAAACTTCTGCTCCTCCTGCCTCTGCCTCCTGAGTGCTAAGATTACAGGTGTGCACCATCATGCCTGGTTTTATGTGGTGCAGGACCCTAGGGGGGATTCCTGCATGCGAGACAAGAGCTCTGACAACTGAGTCACACCCCCGGCCCCTCACATTGTTTTGTAAGTACTGGTAGGTAATGCCTCAACTGTAGCAATGGGGGAAGTAGAAAGCGTGTCCTGTGAAATAACCTGCGCTTGACCGTGGACATGCTCTGCCTGCCCTGAGTTCTGGAAGCAAACCGGGGGTTGCAGCCTTTGGGCAGTCACTGTGAGGTTGACTATGGCAGCTTCACGGAACTGAGGGGTGCTGAAAGGAGACCCCATCCCTGGGACATACACTTCAAAGCTTGGGGGCCATTCTCACCACATTCTGAAGCACCCTACTACAGACTTCAGACTTTGCTTGCTTGGGTCCAGAGTCACACCATGCAAACTCCTAGCGTTGTGTTCAATGTGTGCAATGTCCTCATGTTGACATGGGAAGTGGCCAGCGTCTAGAGTCAGGTAATCTCCATGAATTCCCAGCGGGTTCTGGAGGTGTCAAAGGGGTTGTGGGACAGTTTCTCACTGGGCAGGACTGTCCCACTCCATTCATTGTCTGTCCCCCAACCAAATGCATCTGTTTTATAAAGACCCCTGGGGGCTTCCCACCCACTGAAGTCTGTCACCACACCAGCTCAATCACTCAACGTAAGGAGTACTTGTAAAGTCTCATTTTATAGACAAGAACAGAGACCTGGGGGTGTGGTCTATGGAGTACTCGGTGCAGCACTCTGCCTTTCCTCCTGTCTGGTTGGCACTGAGGACATCAGGGCATTGTACCCATCTCCATACATGAAGGACCTGGATGGAGAAGTGGACAGAGTGCTGGAGACGGGTGGAGGGATGACTGTAACATTATAGTCAGTGTATATCATCTCCACCAGAGATGAGGAAGGGGACAGGGCTCCAGGCAGAGGGGCTACATGAGTGAGCTTGTAGAGGACAAGCAGCATGATGTGCTTAGAGCCACAGGAAACTTCAACAACAGGAGGAGATACAGGCCTGGGCAAAGGCTGTGATCTGGTTGTGTTGTGTCCCCAGGCCTGGTGAAGTTGTGTGGTAATGGGAAGCCATGAGAGGATTTTTGAGCCAAGCTACTGTGTGTTTTATAACAGGTTCTGGGAAAGGAGAATGGATGAGGAGGGCGAGCTGAGCCTCACCTGGCCAGAAGGGGAGGGAGCAAGAGGGTGGAGCCTGTTGCAGATCAGTAGCTTCCTGACATACGGGCTACTGGCCCAGAGCTGGAGAGCCATAGATGACCTGGGGGACAAATGGGTGCTGGATGGAGGAGAAGCAGAAAAGAGCTCAATGGTGATTTCTCCACTGAGATATTTTAAACCTACACTCTCCCAACACCACATCTCTACCCACCGCTCTCACCCTGGACCCCGGTTATCAGAAAACAGATACTTGGAGAGATGACTCAGTAGTTAAGAGTGTTTGCTGCTCTTGCAGAGAATCTGAGTTCTGTTCTCTGCACCCACGTTGAGCAGCTCACAACCACCTATAACTCCAGCTTCAGGAGATCTTGTGCCCTCTCTGGGTACCTGCACTCATGTGCATGTGCATGTGTACACACACGCGCGCACACACACACACACACACACACACACACACACACACACAATTCATAATACTAAAATAAATCTTTTATACAAATGCAAGGACAGTCCTCCCATGCAATAGTTCCTCTGCACAGACCTTGCCTGGTTCCCTGCCCAGAGTAGGTGGCCCTCCATCCTTCCCATCCCAGAGCTCTGGTGGCCCTCATCACAATCACTAATCACAATTAATCTTGCCCAGCTGGCTTGCTGTTATCTCTAATAGTCAGGGTCCTTGCTATCTACATTCTCTCTCAAACAGTACTGGACATACATTAGCTACTTGAAAACTATTCATTGAATGAATAAAGGGTGAAATTCCCAGTGGGTACTCAGAGTCTCCTCTGCCACCATTTGCACCTCCTCCTTTTGATGTCATTTCTGCTGGTCCACTTTAAAGTCACAGGAAGGGACACCAGTAAGTCCCACTGAGACACTTGAGGAAGGGGCGTATCAGGCTCCTAAAAGCCTAGGGAAGAGACTGGGAGGTTTCTGTGACCTTGTTCATGGAGGTCCCTTTGCCCCTATATACTCAGGTGGATGCTGGGGCTGAGAGGGAGGAGGAAGCTGGAACCCAGGACCCAGATCCTTCCAGGAAATCCCAGGCATCGAGATGTTAAAAACAAATTTCCCAAGAAATCCTGGTGGGGTGGCTGCCATGAGCTCAATAGGAGAATGATCACTCCATGCTTTCCTCTGCAGTTATCCTGCCCACCCCCTGCCCCATCGACCTTGGTCAGGCTATGACTTCCACTGTCCCCATCAAGTCCCTGGATGATGGCACAGCCACTGACCTAGGAGATGAGCATGGTCACTGGGATGGCCATTCTTGGTTGTTGACTTTGACTATATCTGGAATTAAACTAAAACCCAAGCAGCTGGGCACATCTGTGAGGGATTTTTTCTTAATTAAATCATTTGAAGCAGGAAGACCCACTTTTAATATGGATCTTTTGAAATGAGAATATATATTTTTAGTTGAGATTTTTCTTTTTCTATTTTTTTTTTATGTTTGGTTTCTTTGAGACAGTGTTTCTTTGTGTAGCCTGGCTGCCCTGGAACTGCTCTGTAGAACAGGCTGGCCTTGAATTTGAGAGATCCACTTGTCTCTGCCTCTCGAGTGCTGGGATTAAAGGCGTGCACCACCGCTGCCTGGCTAATACAGATTTTTTGAGATAGGAAGATACACTTAAAGCTGGGCCATTCCTTCTGCTGGCAGCCTATACAAAGGAAGAAGGAAGCTTGCTCTCTTTGCCTGCTTGCTTTTGCTCTCACTGGCAAGTCCATTCCTCCATAGGCATTAGAGCCTACTTCTTTGGGATTCTGGTGTATTTTGAAGACCAGCTGAAACATCCAGCCTCATGTGCTAAACAACTACTGAATTATTGGACCTTCCATTTGTACATTTGTAGACAGCCATTGTTGGACTAGCTGGACCACAGCCTGTAAGCCATTCTAATGAATCCTGTTTCTCTCTCTCTCTCTCTCTCTCTCTCTCTCTCTCTCTCTCTCTCTCTTTCTCTCTCACATTTTTTCATTTATATATATATACATATATGCATCTACATCATATATATATATATATATATATATATATATATATATATATATATATTCTGTTGGTTCTGTTCCTCTAGTGAACCCTGATAAATACAGTGATCATCCCATTTTTATGGGTGGGGACAGGATAAGGGCTTTAGGGCTAGGCACATCATCACATCACTGTATCTGCTCAGCCGCATGCCTGGACACTCCACAGTGGCAGAGGGAGCTGGTCCCCAGTGCCTCAGTCCTCACCCCCATATGTAGGGACCACCTCCTCTCCTTATCTCCCTAGGCAGGAAACAGCAGGAGAGAGATAAGGGAGCCAGGGCAGCCTCCCTGAGCCTCCAGCCCTGCAGCAGCTGCAGTGTGGCCAGGTCAGAAGAATAGAAGGAAGCAGGAAGACTCGGGAGTCAGAGCCTGTGAGTAGGAGGCTGAGTTGCTAAATACCACTGTCTCCAGGCCTCTCTCTCCCCTGGAAACAGGGGGCCTGAGGCTGAAGAGTCTTTCTGTAAGGCTTGGGGTGGGCAGTAGTCACAGGGCCCTACTCATGCTCTGGGTGTAGTTAACCAAGCAGGTCATGTGCCTCCAACCATACATAGGTCCTTGAACGCCTCTTGTCTATTGTGATAGTTCCTGCCTAGGACTGTTCTTGAGCCCCCAGGGATGACAATTCCTGCCTACAATGATTGTTCCTCCCTGCATTGACTGCTCCTGCCTACAATGACTGTTCCTGCCTGCAATGACTGCTTCTGCCTACAATGACTGTTCCTGCCTGCAATGACTGCTCTTGCCTACAATGACTGCTCCTGCCTACAATGACTGCTCCTGCCTACAATGACTGTTCCTGCCTGCAATGACTGCTCCTGCCTACAATGACTGTTCCTGCCTACAATGACTGCTCCTGCCTACAATGACTGCTCCTGCCTACAATGACTGTTCCTGCCTGCAATGACTGTTCCTGCCTACAATGACTGCTCCTTCCTACAATGACTGTTCCTGCCTACAATGACTGCTCCAGCCTACAATGACTGCTCCTGCCTGCAGTGACTGTTCCTTCCTACAATGATTGTTCCTACTTACAATGACTGTTCCTGCCTACAATGACTGCTCCTGCCTGCAATGACTGCTTCTGCCTGCAATGACTGCTCCTGCCTACAATGACTGTTTCTGCCTATGGCAGTTGTTTCTATCTACTTCTATTGTTCCCCTCACAGCCACTGTTACTACTGACATGATAGTTCCTGCTCATATGACTCTTCCTGACCACTAGTGACTGTTTCTGTTTACACCAACTGTTCTTGTCCATAATGACTATTCCTTCCTACAGTGACTCCTCCTGCCCACATTGCCTGTTTCTGCCCACACTAACTGTAACTACCCACAGTGACTGTAACTACCTACAGTGACTGTAACTATTCACAGTGACTCCTCCTGCCCACACTAACTGTAACTACCCACAGTGACTGTCACTACCCACAGTGACTCCTCCTGCCCACAGTGCCTGTTCCTGCCCACACTGACCGCTCTTGTCCACAATGACTCTTCATGATGGGTGTTCCTGATCACAGAGACTGTTATTGTTCATAGTGACTATTCCTTCCCAGAGCAACTGTTCCTGTCCACAGTGACCGTTCCTGTCCATGGTGAGTGTTCCTGATCACAATGACTGTGTCTGCTCACAGTGACCACTCTTGCCCATAGTGGCCATCCTGCCCACTGTGACTGTTCCTGTCCACAGTGACTGCTCTTGCCCACTACATCCGTTCCTGCCATTCACAGTGACTGCTCCTTCCAATGGCTGCTGATGTTGCCTCCCACATCACTCTTTTCCCTGTCTTCTCCCTGCCTCCTCGCAGGTCTTTGAGCAGAGCCAGCATTCCCAGGAAGTGTTGTTTGACTCTCAGCCATGCCCCCCCCCCCCCATGCCCCCCCCCCTATCTATAATGCTGGCCATAGGGACTGCTTTATATTCCCAAGCCCTCCCTTGCCCTAGGGAACTGGTGCTCCAGGTTCAGGCCTGGCTCACAGTGTGTGCCCAACGAACTCATCTGGAAATGGTTTTCTCCTCTGGTCGGCTATTGATGAAATTACTAAGGCCACTCCACGTAGTTAAGAGGAAGATTTATTTAGTGGGTAACTTACAAATGAAGGGATAGGTAGGTGGCGGGTTCTGGAAAAGACGCAACACAGTCCAGTGGTGTTCTCTGGAGAACTCTCCTCGGTCTACCTCTCGCGTCCAGGTCCACCCAAACAAGAGAGCGCCGCGAGTCCCGATCTCAGGTCTTCAGGCCCTCTCTTGGCCCCGCCTTGTAGGCGTGATAGTTACGGAAGCCTCAATGGGGGTTGGAACTTCCAGACCAAAGCTGGAATGGCTACCCACTACATCTCCCCCTTTTGTCTAAATAAGAAGGTTCTAACTTAATACAAGATTATATACAAAGGAATAGTTATCAAATATTGTCCAGGAGTAATGAGGAATAATGACCTAGATAAGATGGAACTACAATCAATGTAAACAATATCAAGCAAGAAACACATACTAAAACCCAGATAAGTCTAGAGCGTAGGTAAATGGTATGTTACAAAGATCATTCCAAAAGGTGTCCTACCCTAAAGAACCTGAATCTAATACTTAATATGTTCTATCTAAGAGATTTTATAATATATATATATATATATATATATTCACTAAGTTGTAACTAAAACTGTTAGTCTTCAATCCCATCAAAGACCTCAGAAGGATATAATACTACCTGAGAAATGGGAGAAGGAAGCAAGCAACTTTCGGGAGTCTCGCAGGGTAGACAAGAGACAGCTGACAGCCTGGACAGTCATCCAAAGTTCTCTTGTAAAGTTGGGGCATCTGTTTTTAGCTCACAGGCCTAGAGTCTCTTGGGCTGGAGAGAAATTCTCCAGCAACAGTCCACTTCATGTCTCCTCCCTCTCCATCACCTCACCCAACACCTGCCAGAGCTAGGCCTGGCCTGCCACTGTCTGTGAGGGCAGCAGAGGCCCACGGAGGAACGAGCAGGTGGCACACAGGCTGAGAGTCTTGTGGAATGCTAGGGCACAGGCTTTCAGCTTGGGAAAACGGGTGGTTGGAGGCGACTGGGGCAGGTACACAGCAGGAAAACGGGAGGTAAGAAGTGGGAAGCCAGTATCCTTGAAACTGTGACAGCAATGAGAGAGAAATGAAGCCCAAACCACGTGCAGGCGGGGGCGGAGGGTCAGGAGAGAACAAGGCCGGAGAGCAGTGAGAGAGACCTGGTTTCACGGATGCAGGGTGAGACACTGATCCCCATACATACCCAGGACGTGTTTGGGGGGAGGCTAGAGAGTAACCCTGTTGTGGCACATCCTGCCTCCCAGACACTGGACAGACCTAATGGAGGCAGCTGACTCCCGGCCTCCTCCAGAGCAGCAGCCATGGTCACAAGGCTTCTGTGAAGGATGACTCACAACTTGTGTGGGGATGGGGCCAAGCAGGCAAAGTGCTGGACACAGCTCTGGCTCCACGGACCAGGTGCCACAGCCAGCATGGGCATCTCAGCACAGACAGGCTGTGCAAGGAGTGGTCCAGTCAGCCACCAAGAGCCTCTGGCTGACCAAGCATTGCCAGCCTCCAGGAGGGGGAAAGGGGAGCTACAGCGTTTCTGGAGTCTGGGCTTCTGAAAAGACCTGGGGGAGGGGAGGCAAATAATAAACCCCAGGGTCCCTTGTGGGTGAAGTTGGGGTGCAACTGGCCCAAGGTTATTCCTGTATTTAACTGGGAGCTCCAAAATTCATGAATTCAAAATTTATCCCCCCATTCAGTAGTCTTAGGAGGTGGTGGAAGGGTAAGAGGTGGCCCCAGTGGTGACCTGGCTGATGGCAGCAGCAAGAGGGTTCCCAGCAGCAACCTGAACAGCCTGAGCAGGCCATGGGACCGTGGGGGCGGGAGCTAGGGGTCAGCAGCTGCACTCAGCCTACTGCAATAGCTGGACTGCCTCAAGTGGGACAAGGGAACCACAACGTCGGCCCCTGCAGCTGAAAATCCAGCCCAGACTCCCCAGCACAACAGACTGCTTGCCCAGTGTGGATCTGAGCTGCAAACCAGGGAAATGTGGGGTTCCTCCCACCTGCTTTCCTCTCTTCTGCTGCTACATCAGAGACAGGGTAGCCTTGGCTCTAATTGAAACACTGGTTTGGGCAAGCTGATGCGATGGCTCAGTGGTTAAGAGTATGTGCTGCTCTTCTGGAGGATCTGAGTTCTGTTCCCAGCACCTATGTCCGTCAGGAACCTCATAACTGTCTAACTCCTACTCCAAGAGATTCGGTGCCTTTAGCTTCCTGTGTATTTGCATGCACATGTACACGTAGGCATGCATACACGTGCGCGTGCAGACACACACACACACACACACACACACATCCCTACGCATAATTTAAAAGATAATTATATGTTTAAAATGTCTTTAAAAAGAAAAGAAACACGGGTTTTGAGAGTCTTTCTCTTACCCAGTTCTGACGTCTCTCACTTAATTAGTCCTATTCTACATCTTGTTTGCATGCACACACACACACACCCAGCCAATCAAAGTCCACTGGGCTCTATATAACATGGGACCACACATCATCCTTGTCAGTCCAGATCCTGGCAAGGGTCCAGCTCTCAGCTAGCTCTGCCTTTTAGAGGAAACACCAGAGACTCCCTGTCTCAGCTCCCCCTGCTCCTGCTTTGAGTTCTTGCTCCATTTCTGAGACCCGCCATTCCTGCCTTAAAGCTGCATGGGCTGAGTCTGAGGTAGGGGTGGGAGTATGAGGGGCTTGCTCACTCCAGCCTTAGAGACCTGCCAAAGCCAGGGGACCAGCTGCTCCCCACCACCCTCTTGGGTGACTGCTTTCTGCAGACTTACTCTACAAGGGACGGCAGCACTTGCTGGCAGTTCCTAAGCTATACCCTGAAGCCTGTGGAGTAGATGGGACTGTGACACTTGAAACTTGTATCAGATGGCACCCTGCTGCCTCCAGAGGCCTCAGAGTTTCCCCCTTTCCTATTGGACTGTTATTCCTGCATGACAATGAGAAGTTCACCTTGGTTTGCAGGGGCCCTTGGCTGTCTGCAAACTCAGTTCTCAGAAAGGGGAGTAGGGGCTTTCGAGGAGGGGGCTGGGAGGGACAAAATGCCCCAGAAAGCAGGCTCCAAACTGATGAGGGCGCGTGGTTTCAGGGTTCAGGCTGTTGTCTCCTGGTGCCATGACCTGGTAGAGCATCACAGTGGCAGAGGGCTGTGGCTGGAGAGTTTCTTCACATGGTGGACAGGAAGAAGAGAGTGAGGAAGGCACTGGGGGCCTGGTGTCACCTTCAAAGGAGCGCTGCAGTGAACTGTTTCCCCCAGGGAGGGCTTGTAGCTGAGGTCTTCTAAAGCGGAACTTGTGTCCCTGATAGAGAGACAGTCCACCTTACAAAGTGACACTGAAACCCAGGTAAGGATGGGCCAATGGTGGGTGAGACCATGTCTTAGCTAGAACTACCTAGCCCTTTATTTAAATGTGTGTATCCTGAGCCCTTTATTTTAGTGTTGATTTCCAGGGGGTCACCAGATCTCTTTGTCCCCCTTCCCAATGTGTCCCCACTGAATAAATGCCTTTGTTCTGATTTCCTCTTCTAATTTGGCTCTTTTTATTGGCTTATTGAAGGTGACCAGACCTGACTCGGGGCACAAGTTGTGACCCCCAAGTTTGATAGCAGTCTTATCTCCCCAAGTCTTCGCCACCTCCAAAACTAATGCCACCAGCTGGGGACCAAATGTTCACATGTGAACTTGTGGGAACATGTCATTCCTAAAACAATGGGGTGATCACATACACTGGGTCTGCCCTGGGGCTTGGATTAATACAGGTACTGTGAGGGTGGGTTAGAGATCAGAGGCGTGGAGTCCGGACAAAAGAAGAGGTCAGTCTGTGCACCTGTGTAAACCCTCCCTCCTCTCTCCCTCTCTCTCATCCTCTGCCTTTGCCTCTCCCCAGCATGGAGGTCCTCATCACACTTGAGCCCCTTGACTTTGGACGTCTCAGCCTAAGAAATCAATCTCTGGTCTCATGAGCTTACCCAGCTTCAGGCATTCCATTATAACAACACAGAATGGACCAGAACATTCCACTGTGGGACGCAGGATGAGTGGGAGGACCTGGGGAAGGAACACTCCTGCCCTCAGAGCCAGTGCTCAAGCCTAGTCTTTCTAAACTCGGGGTCTTAACAAACCCCCAGCCTCACTCAGGCCAGGTTCAGGAAGCGTAGATTCGCCTCCACCTCAGAGGGGAAATGATTAATGTGGAAACATTCTATTGAGAAATCATTTTGTGGACTGGGCATGTATTTCTGTGGTAGAGCTTTTTTTACTTAGCATACATGAAGACTTGGACCCAATCCAAAGGGACAGGGGAGGGGGCTCATTTTGTGCCAGACATGTGTCTCACTGTCTGAAAGATAATCAGTACGAAACACATCACCCTGTATAAGCTGTTACTACTGGGTGATAAATGACTCTAAAGCCTAGTGACTTAAGACACTCTATATGCACTGGCTGATAGCTTCTGTGGGGCAGGACTCCAGTCACCTCTACCCATGCCCCCTGCTTCCAAGTGTCCCCACGCCAAGACTGCAGTTGACTGGGAAAGGGCTCGTTGCTCAGATCATTCTGGGGCTGTAGGCAGAGCACAGTTCGGCAGTTGTGTTCGAGGCCATGTCAAGTGCTCTTCCCAGTTCTTACCCCGCCATCCAGGCTTCTCCCACATGGCTGTCAGGTTCCCCAGTCTGCAAGGCAGAATGAAGGAGCCTCTCTGGCTACATAGTAATGACCTGCCTCCGGTTGAATGCTGTAGTCTGTTGGTTAGAACTGCAAGAGAAGAAGGGTCCCTGTACCTCCATCCTCCAAGGTGGACATAATGTGTTGTCTTTTCACAGGTGTAGATTGGATTTGTGGAGGCTTCTCTGCCAAAGTCAGGGCTAAGGAGAGGGCCATGGTTTTGACTTAGGTCAGAGGGAGTCCCAAACTGCAGTAGACCAAATGGGTATAGAATAGCTGGAGAAGGCCCTGGTAGGAAACCACAGAGCAATGGTGTTTGCTGAACTTCCGTCAGGTGCCCCAGCTGACCCAAGGTGTCTCAAAACTCACACTGAAGCCTGTACTTCCCCTTCCTCAGAATGTGACTGTGTCTGTCTGACCTTGGGGAGTTTGGGTCTTTAAAGAGGGGGTTAGTCTAAAAGGATGCTGTTTGGTTGGGAACTTATACCATCAGAGAAGAGTCCGGGAAGCAGAGGTCAGAAGTTGGGCACAGCAATGCAAGTCTGTCATCCTGGAGCAGGCTGTGGAGACAGAGGATCAGAAAGTCAAGCCTGTCTTCAGCTACGCATGAAGTTCATGCTTGAAACATGAGACCAGGTTTCAAAAGAGAAGAGAGGAGAGGGCAGAGGAGAGGGCACAGAAGTCAAGACACGGGCACACCCATAGGGAGAGCCAGTAAAGACACAGAGAGAAGACACTGACTACGAACCAAGGACAATCATCTCCTCCCTATGGAGAGCAGTGAGTCCTGATACTACCATCACCTCAGACTTCTGGCCTCCAGAATTGTGAGAAACAAACCTCTCCTACTTAAGTTACCCAGCCTGTGGTACCTTGTCACAGCAATATTAGCATGATGTAATGGGCATGGTGCTCTTCATGTGTGCAGTTCTGGCCAGTGAGTTTCAAGAGAAAGTCTGATGGGATGCTTCTGGAAGATTGTTCGCCCTCCCCCCAGTGGGGTCCTGAGAGAAAGGGGATCGCTCTCTTTGGGCTTGTGGGAAGTTCTGCTTAGAGCTTCTGCAGCCACTTTGCTACCATGAAGCAAACAAAAAAGATGGATAAGCAGAAAATTGGAGGGAACCTGGCTCAGGGCAGCGTCACTGAACCATCACACCTGACTCCAATTCTGTACTTCTCTTTATACAAGAAAAAGCCTGTCGTTGCGGGAGTTCATAGGTCCTACTGGGGAAGTCACTGCATTTTTACTAAATGAGCATGATGTGCCCCTCAAATTGCCTTCCAAAATGTTGGTGTGTACACCCATAGATCTGTACACTCCCAGCTTCGGTGAGAGAAGCTTGCTTTCTCAATGGGGCAGCAGTTACTGGAAAGACCCATAACTGGTCCAAGTGTTGAGAATAAGTGATTGTTGAATGCTCAGTCCAAGATAGGACTAAATCTAAATCGCCCCATGTCCAAGGCTCAGGAAGTTTGGTGGAAAAGAAGTGAAGAGAATGCTAGAGCCTGAGGATGGGGTGGGATGTGGTGGAACACTGTCTTCTGAGCAGGACGTGCACTCTTGAACTCAGAGCAGCTGTGGTTACCCATACAAGCCCTGCACAAGACAGGACCAGTCAGCCTTCTGTCATGGAGGGGGAGAAGTTCCTGAGGCCTCCCTCTTGCCTGAGGATTCATAGGCAATTAGTGGCTGGGATGAGGGAAGGATATTCTCTTTAGTAGTGTGGCCGCTGGAAAATTGCTCGCACGTCTGTAAATAACCCCTCCCCCAGACTCATGTATGCAACTCTAATTAAACTCATTGGTCACACACACACACAAAAAGATACAAAAGTCAAGAGTCGAGAGATACAAAAAGATACAAGAGTCAAGAGATAAAAAAGTCAAGGTACAAAAGGAAGAGGAAAGGGGTCAGTGAGTAGGGGAGGGGACAAGAGAGGGTCCTTGTGGGTGAATATGATCAAAATGCATTAAGTACATATAATGGAAATGAAACTCATTGTCATGTAGAGTAATACATGCTAATAAAATCTTGTTGTAGTACTTTTTCATTGGGACCGCCAGCCCACAAGTAGCGACACAGAGATTTGTTATTAATTATGAAAGTTTGACCTTTGGCTTAGGCTTGTCCTAACTAGCTCTTATAACTTAAATTAACCCATGTATATTAATCTACGTTCTGCCATATGGTGTTATTTCTCTTCTATCTTGCACCTCCTGTTTCTTCTCCTTGTCTGGCTGGTGACCCCAATGAAAAAGTATTACTATATATAACATCCAGTGTGGAGCCTCAAATACCCACATATGGCCTGAGAAAGCGGTCTCTGGGGTAGGCTTAGTGTAGAGAGGTGCAGCTCTTTTAAGAGACTGTGATGTACAGCTGAGCACTTCAGCATCTGGAACTAGGTACAAACTCCTACCACAGGTGGACACAACAAATTTCCAGAGCTGGAGTGGGTAAATGGGTCTGGGGCCAGTACCTGCCAACACGAAGCTAGGCTCTAACAGAACTGAGGAGGGTGGAGCCAGCTAAGTGGAGCTTCAAGGTGGTAGCCTAGCAATTTAATATTTGGCTCACACAGTTAGAAGAGGTTGCAGATAAGCAAAAAAAAATAGTTTAAAAATAAAAGAGTAACATCTTTAAAGAGAGAGTAAAGGAATAAGCCATGTATAGATGAAAAATACACAGTGTGTCTGGATCCTGTGTGGTGCTTTGCTGACTTTGAATTTTTTAAAGGCTAATAAACAAAAAAATGATCACTGCTGAGAGACATTGGATTATGGAAACTGCTAAATTACACCAACCTATGTATTTTAAGAATATCTTAACTTCAGAATGGAAGTCAGAAAATGTGTTGTATCAGGGAAGAGGTTGTGCTTTTGTTTCCAGAGGAAACAAAAAGCTATGAATTCCTTCAAAATAAATGAAGATCAGATTTTATTGGGGGAGACCTCCTGAAAATCTTGGCTACAGACATGAAAGAAAGAAACAAAAAAACAAAACAAACTACAAGACAGGTGACATGTATGCTGATCCCTCTACATGGGAACAGCTCTGAGACTGGATGAGACATGACAAATCTTGTTGGCTACAGAGTCCTCATGACTTATTATATTACAGTTTGGTTATGCAGTCCAAATGAACTTATAAAGTTGACAGATGCCTTTTACCTGCTCAAGCATAAAACAAAGAATCTGCACATTCCATACTGTGTTAATACAGATTTACATGTTACCTTTAAAAGTGTGTTTAAAAAAATAAAAAAACAGACACCAATGAAGACAAGTAGCCCAGGTAATCCAGCCTCTCAAAATGCCTCTGTTGCAGTTTCCTCAAAATTCTGCATCCAGAACAACTTCAAAGCTGATAGTTGGGGTGGTCCAGCCTCACAGACTATCCAGCCAAGACTTCAGATAAGCTCTATACTTTCCCATCACACAGAGACTACACAAAAAATAATACAGTCAGCTCTTGACCAGGACTTGACCATTGTCGCATTTTCTCAGGGTCCCCTAAAGATGCTGTCACCCCCAGAAAATAGGAAGCAGTCTAAAGAACATGACGCTCACATTCCCAAGAGGTGGGGTGGGTGGTTTTTGTTCATTCGGTAGATTATGAATGTTTATTATCATTTAGGTTGGTTGTTTGCAAGTTGTTGTTTGTTGTGGTCAGGGAGAAAGCAAAACCAAGAAGATTAGATTCAAGGATCTCTTTCTGAAGGAAAAAAGGGGGAATATAGTATAGAAATGATAGAATAAAAGGGTAGATTAGTGAATCTACTTTTAGACTAAAAACAATTATTAATCTCAAATATTTTACATTGGTATGAATTTTTGTATATTGATACAAATTTAAGATTATTTTTGTTATATATACTCTTGTTTAAGGTATTGTACCATGCAGCTCATTTAAAAATGTAATGTATAATTAGGAAATACAGGTTAGTAGCTAGTCATCAATAATAATCAAACTTGTCATGTTAGATATGTTTTCAAGGTCAAACAGATATATTTTAGATAGATAGGTCGTGTTTAAACACTTCAGAGACCTACTGAATATGGCATTTAAGATGTTTTAAAAACATAAGGTTTTTCGTGAGAGTGAGACACTTCTGCTCCTGGCAGCACCAATTTACTTCAGAAAGGATGATGGGCATCGAAGAACCTCCATATGGAGTTTACTTTCAGTGTGACAAAGTTTTTATCTTTAGCCATCTGGGCAAGAAACTGCCCTTGTCTTGACTGCTGACCATACACTGTCAAAACTGGATAAGCAGGGCACAAAAGAAGGCAACTGCTGAACTTTGCCTAGACAAGGTAGGACAGTCCTTCAAAATTCTTGCTTCACAGAAAAGTCTGTCAAATATTCTAGGCCTATAGGCCAAGGATTGATGCCCCAAAGTTGCAGAGGAACCTTGGGTGACTGTCAAGGCAGCCAGCTGTTTCTGTAATTTTTATAGTTTTGGAAGTTGTTTGCTTTGTACTTCCTGTTTACTTAGATAATATTATATCCTTCCCAGGTCTCTGATGAAGTTGAAGATGAGATATCTACAGTTTTACAGTTTTCCTTGTTACCAAAGTCAGAAAAGAAACTTTCCTAAGAGATATAAAGTTTATAAGGTTGAGAAACATAAAAGCCTAAGTTGTTTATCTAAGAAGATGTTTAAGGTCTAAATAGATATTTTTAGGATGGTAATACAAGTTATGATCAAAAATGGTTTAGGTATAAAACTTTGCACTTATCAAGATAAGATAGATAATAGAGTAATTTCTCCAAATTTTTCACATACAAATGGATTGGACATTGTGAATGTAATTCTTACTTGATAATTGTTCTTATTGTATATAATTTTAAGGTATTAGAGTTAAAACTTTTTCTTTTATTTAGACAAAAAGGAGGAAATTTTGTGGGATATTTGTAGTAGTGTGTGAAGGTGTATTGCTGTGATTGGTGTAATAAAAAAGCTGAATGGCCAATAGCTAGGCAGGAGGTACAGGCAGGATTTCTGGGCAGAGAGAGAACTCTGGGAAGAAGAAAGGAGTCTCTAGCCAGACTCTGAGCAAGTTGAATGTGCTGTACTAAGAAGATGTAACAGAGCCACATGGCATAATGTAGTTTAAAAAATATCATTTAATTAAGTTACAAGAGCTAATTGGGAAAAGGCCTAAGCTAAGGCCAAGTTTTCATAATTAATAATTAGCCTCTGGATCATTATTTGCAGGCTGGCAGTTCAAAGATAGTCTGACAAGAAAGCTTACTACAATATCTCATTTAAAACTTTTATTAGGGGTTGAAGATTGCTCAGTGGTAAGGCATCTTGCCCACCACACCCCATCCTCCTCAAAAGAAAATGAAACATCTTGTCTGTTTGGGTCTCTTGCAATCAGGACTTTTCTTTGCATAGTGCCCAGAGATGGAGGCAGACTAGAGGAGCCCCACTTCCAAGCTCAAGGGATTGGCCTGAGACTTAATCAGACAGCAAGTGAGTAAGTGTGCTGTCCCTCCTATGGCAGGAAGTCTCAGCTCTCTGGATTGGCTCAGGCTTGCATTGGCCCTGACATTTTTAGATGGCACCTAAGCCCAGTCTTCTGAAATTCATTGTCAACCTAGTCTGTCACAGGAAGCAAGGACTTGGGGAAGGGGCCTGAGCGAAGAAGATAGCATCTCATAGAGGCAACTCGGGCTCAGAGGAGCCAGAAGTTGACTTGATCAGAACTGGGACCTCAGAGGCATCCCAAGGGACCCAGGGTATGGAGCTGAGTCTCAGTTACCCTGGCGATACAGCAGGGGAGAGGAAAGTCCTTGCTCTGTCTTCTGGTAGAGGCCTAACAGGGCTGTGAAGTGCTGAGTGCTGCCTCTGGCCCATCACCAGCTCCAGTACATCTCATCTCTCCCTGTCATCAGCACATCAGCCCAGATCACAGCTTGGCCAAGTCTCTGCCCTCTCTGAACAGAAGCATCCAGACAGCAGACACTGGAAATGTATTTAGGAATTGGATGCAGATGGAGGAGCAGTGGCTTGGTGCTGTGGACTGAAGTTCAAGGGTTGGAGTGGCAGTTTCTGGGAGGGCAAGAGTGACTTTGGTGGTGTCAGGGCACAGGTTTGTTCAAGTTATCATCATGCCTTTCACTTGGGGTGGTGTTTTTATTTGTTTGTTTTGTTTGAGACATGTCCTGGGCTGTTTTCTGACTCCCTATGTAGCTAAGGATGACCTTAAGCTTCTGGTCTTCCTGCCTCTACTTCCCTAGTGCTGGACTTATAGGTGTGTACCACCATGCCTGGTATATAAGGTGCTGGGGATGAAATCGAGGCTAGGCCAGTGAGGTGGAGGCAGAGACTCCAGACACTGACATTTGAAAGGCACCAGCAACAGTGAGACTGGAAGCGCTCAGTCTACTTGAGTGTCTGTCAACCAAGGGCACATGACCCCAAAAAGCCAGCATTAAGACCTCGGGTGAGGTTAATACTGTGTAAATGGCACAGCCATCCAGCTGCCTCTCCTCTGGTCTTTTGCCTTCTCGAAGCCAGGCCACAGATGAGGTCTGGCATTCCTCCAAGCCCCTTTGCATTTCTCCTGAAATAACCCATCTCCTTTCCTGTATGTCTTGAGTTGTCCAGAGGCACATGTGCCTGCGGACTACAGTGACAGTCCTCCAGACTCAAGCCTTAACACGTGCGCTCTACTAACTGAAACATCCCCAGCCAGCTGCCATGTTCTTCAAAGAACAAGCCAACAAGCCAAACAACGAATGCACAAAAGCCTGAGAGGTCAAGCCACCAGGCCCCAGAGCCTTTCTCTTGAGAGGGGAGTCTCTAGGAAACCTGCCTGCTGGGGCTTGGATCCCCTCAAAGTTCCTGTGATAGGAGCTTTTTTTTTTTTTTTTTTTTTTTTTAATTTGGACAGGGTCTCTCTCTGTAGCCCAGGCTGGCCTTGAGTTCTCCGTCCTCCTGTTTCTACCTCCCAGATGCTGGGATCACAGGTGTGTATTTACACACCCTGCTGGTGTAGAAACTCAGTCCCAGAGGCAGCAGCTCTAGAATAGGGGGGCCCATGAGACATGTTAGGTCATGAAGGACCATCCCCATGAGTGGTGGATGGATATTATTACAAAAGACCCTAGCCTAGCCTAAGAAATGCCAATCACATGATGAGATTAGGACAGATTGCATCGGGTTCCAGAGGATCACGTGGCACCCCAGAAATGTGCAGTCAGGTGTATATCAATTAAAGGTGTAGCTAGGCATTTGAAGATTGTTATCTGAAGGCCTGAAACAGAGCTGGCCTCCTGTTCACCACCTGAATCCTCTTGCTCCACCCCTTTCCAGTACAGATGACACAGCGTGAAGGCCAGACACCAGCACCAGAGTCTTGAACTTCATAGGCTTCAGAGCAGTGACCCTCACACATTCTCAGGCATTCACTGTGTATTTACAAGTTACCCTCCTCTTCCAGCTTTTCTTGCACAGCCCTTCATAGCCCTTGGTGTCTGGCCTCCATGGAGTCTCCAGAATCTCATTCACTTGTTCATTCATCCATCCATCCATTCATTCACAAAGCATTTGTTTAACCGCCATTCTGCCGGATGATGAAGTAGGCACTAGGGTTATAGCTTCCAAAGCATTTATGATCAACCCATCACACCCTTCTCCAACTAGGATCTTTCCACAAACTGTCTCATTGCCTTAAATGCTGGTCAGTCATCTCTCCCCTGTCCCTATGGACCCCTAAAGTCCCCTGCTATCCTCTGCTCTGGAAGCCTTTCAGATGTCCATGACAGAGGAGATCAGCTTGTCCAGAGTCCTCTCCACTGTTACCAGAGCATCTCAAATCAGGGTAATATTGGATTAAATGTCTATTAGGAAGAGGCCAGCACTTTGCCCCAGGCCCCTCCTACACTTGGCTAATTTCATCCTGGTTATAGGCCCAATAGGATGAGCTTGCCACGGGTCTAACATCTTTTCAAAGAAGCCATCATCCAAGTCCCTTAGGAAGCTGGGTGGCCCTCTCCAGGTTATGGCAAGTGAGGGGGAGGCAGTCCTGTTTAGAGGTCCAGGTCCCAGGGTCCTCAGAGATGTTCTGGGTCCTGACTGGGACTGGTTCATACCATCAATACTAGACTTCCCTCGTGATCTCTGAGAACCACCATAACTATGGCAATCATCCCACCTCCTGTCAGCTGCATGCAGAAAAGAACCAGGCCCACAGGGTCCCACACCCACTGTGTATCGGAAAAGGGGATCATCCATGTGACAGACTCTGGTTCAGAAGTGGCACAATGACCTTATAATTTATGCATTATGGGGTCTCCAGGCCCCAGCCCTCTCTGAAAGCCAGGAAAGAAAGGAGAGTGAAGGGCTGGAGAGATGTCTCAGTGGTTAAGGGCACTGACTGCTCTTCCAGAGGACCCTGGTTCAATTCCCAGCACTCACATGGCAGCTCACAACTGTCTTTAATTTTGATTCTAGTCGACCCGACACCCATGGCAAAACATCAATGCACATAAAATAAAAATAAATAATTTAAAAAAAGAAAGGAGAGTGAAAGTAGGAGAAAGAGACAGGAGGAAGAGAACAAGGAATGGAGAGAGGGAGGAGAAGTAGAGGCAGACAGAAACAGACACAGAGAGACAGAGACAGTGAGTCAGAGAAAGAGAGGTAAACAGACATGGAGATAGACAGAGATAGCCACACCGAAAGACAGAAAGACAGACAGAGACAGAGACAGAAACACAAAGAGAGATAGATAGACATAGAAAGACAGAAAGAGCCAAAGGAACAGACAAAGAAATCCATCCACCCATCCATCTATCCTCCTGCCCACCATCCGCCTATTTATCTATCTTCCACCCCCACCTACCCATCCATCTATCCACCATCCTCCAATCCAGTCATAGACTCATCAAACCATTTATCTATTATCTATCCATCCATTCAGTTCATCTACCCATTCATCCACCTACTCTTCATCAATCTATCACCAAACTGTCAGGTACACATCCATCCATACATCTACCTACCTACCTACCACTCATCCCTCAATCTATTCACCAATCTGTCCACCCACCTAACCACCCACACACCCATCCACCTACCCACACATCCATACATTTACTCACCCATCCATCCATCTATCCACCCATCCACTCATCTACCCATCCATCCACTCCTCTACACACCCAGTTATTTTTTTAATTTAGCAAAAGAGGGCAAACCCAGGGCTTTTTGCATGTTAGGTGAGAGCTCTACCACTGAATTGCACCCTTAAGGCCAGTCTAATGGATTTACATCTCAAGTTTGAGCCTTAGGATGTAGACTGATGGCTTTGATATCAGGTGCTTTGTAGAATGTTGTTTGTGGAGAGTATATGCTACTTAGTTCCCACCAACTTGAAAGCTTGTAACCTCTTAATTCCATTTTGCTAATGCTAATATTTATTGATCATTTGCTTTATTATTTTATTTTTTGAGGCAGGGTCTTATGTAGCCCAGGCTGACTTCCAACTCCCTATGAAGTCAAGACCTGGAACTTTTGATCTCCCTGCCTCTAACTCCTGGGTGTTAGAATTATAGACATGTACCACCATGCCTGATTTATGCTAGGATTTAACCCAGGGCCTCATTCATGCTAGACAAGCACTCTCCCAACTGAGAAACATCTTCAGTCTCACTTGTTTTATATTTTTATTCACTAAATGTTCTTTTGAGTCCCTTCTAGGAGCCAGGCACTGTGAATGGACCTTGGAATGAGGCTGTTGCCAAGCAGCTGGTTCATGCATGCGCAGATATGAGCTGTGGTGTGCTGTGCTGTAACTGAAGGGTCTCAGGGTCTCACAGCAAAGGCTGGATTCTTAAAAACCAAGGCACTAAGCAAACATTCTGTGAAGCTTTATGGAGCTCAGCTGTTAGCACTGGGCGGGCATTTGCAAGGAGCTCTCATGAGGATGCTTATCTACCTTGTAATTGGCTTCTGCTCCTCTGTTGCCGGGGAGTGGTCAGACAGAAGCCTGTCTCTAGTTTGTTAGAGCTTTACATGTTTGAGATGAAAAGTAGGGAATTGGTGGACAGTTGCAGAGCTGGAGAAAAGCCAGGAAGAAAGGAAAACTAGGGCTGAAGTGGGCATTTGCAGCCATGGGTGCAGCCCTTGGCCTGCTGTCCATGAGAAACAACTTTGGCCAAACCACTTACTACCCACTCTGACCTGGGATGCTTCTCTTCTGGTCAAAATCATGGTTGGTCCATTACAAACAATCTCTGCTTGTTCCTCTCTGCCTAGAGCCTGGATCCCTTGCTTTTCTTCCCACATGATCTTGCATCCTATTTGGAAGACCACAGTGGGGAGGTCAGCAGGCTGCACTGTAACAAACACGTCCCGTCAAAGCAAAGTTGGTTGCTGGCCATGAATAAGATGGGGGTGTTTGAGGTGAAAGCCTCTGGAGGGTCCACAGTTGGTGTGTGAACCTGCTGTTCCCATTAAGTGAGTCAGGCAAGATCAGAACGTTCTCTTAGCAAGAGAATCCGCCTCTCTGAGGAAAACTAGTCCCTGGCTGATCTTGATGTGATTAAAGGGAGGGTTGGAGCCCTATGCTTGATTTGCTGGGGAACTCTAGGTAGGTCTCCATGTGTTTCCCTTTGAAACAATGGACTTCCTGACTGCTCCCGCCCCATGGAGTGTGAAGGAGTTTAAGTGAGCAGGAAGACAGCTAAATATCTTACCAGTGTCTGGAACACCACAGGCACTCCTCATGTTAAAAGACAAGGAATGAAAAGAACAGAGAGGCCAAACAGCATGACGGGAGACACACAGCTCATGAATGAAGGTTTTGAACCTGAGTATGTCCAACTTTCCCACGGGCATGGGCAGAAGGAAGCTATTCATGATATCACATCGTTTGCTCAAAGTTAAAAGAGACAGTGGAGGTGGACAGAAGTGCAGCAGCAATCCTGGGTGGGTATTCTCCATGCCGTTCTCAGGTTTGCTTTCTAGAAAGCTTAGCCACAAAGTACAAGAAGAAACTGGATGCTGCCCCTTCCCAGCAGAGGCTCCAGACCCCTGCCCCTCTCCTGCAGCATCTGTGTGTGTGTGTGTGTGTGTGTGTGTGTGTGTGTGTGTGTGCGCGCGCGCGCACATGAGTGAGTGCACAAGTGCATCCAAATATCTCCTCTCTTCAGCAGTGTTCCTGGGGTAGAGGAGGCAGTGGGCCCTGGGGGACTTGTACTAAAACCTCCAAGACTTGGCTGGGCTGTCCGGAGCAGTGCATCGGGAGAAGGGGAGAAAGCGTAGGGTGGACAATTGCTCCAGGACCTGAAAACGCAAGAGTACAACCCTCAAACTCAGAGCATGTTCTTGGGACCCAGGGATTCACTTCTGTGAGAGGCTTTGGAAAGATAAACAAATGCAATCACTCTTGGGTGTACATTTAATGAACTGCCAATGTTTTGGGAAATGATTGCAAATTACACATAAAAGGAGACAATTTGGAGGGGAAAAGGAGGCAATGATTAAAAATTTCAAGTGCAGACTGTCTTGGGAAAGCTAGATTAGATCGGAAGGTCAAACACCTGGGGATGGGGGTGAGGTCAACCTACGCCGTCAGGTGTCCTCCAGGCTTAGCTTTACCTAGTGTGTACCATGTGACAAAGATTTCCCTGAGAGCCTTCCCATCATCAATGCCAGGAGGGTGGTCACCATGGTGTCTTTGGGAAGATCGGGTGGTTTGGGCTGGTAAGAGTAAAATGTTAGTGAAGGAAGTCTGACAGCTTGAGTTTGATCCCTGGAACCATGTAAAGGTAGGAGAGAATTGAACCCACAAAGTAGTCCTGAGACAGCCATGGGTGTGCTGGGGTGTGTGCCCCTGCCCCCCCCCCCCCCCACCAAAGAGGGGAAGAAAGAAAGAAAGAAAGAAAGAAAAAAAGAAAGAAAGGAGAAAAAAAAGAAGAGAGAGAGAGAGAGAGAGAGAGAGAGAGAGAGAGAGAGAGAGATATCAGAGCCTTTAAATGGCATCTTCCAGGCAGCACAGTTGGGATTCTCTAAGCAAATGTCTGAGGGCAGCCTCCACTGAGGGTGCTGGAGACCCAAGACAGCACTCCTCAGTAAGAAGTTTGTTGTCCCGTGGCCCTAATGTAACAAAGCTGGAGTCACTGGCCATTTTTCCCTATGCGTTCAAACTCTTTCTTTGTAAAGGACACATGTTCTTTTACATCTCAAGTGGATTACCATGGCACAGAGCCAATGACTAAGGGACCTAGTTGAACTGAAAGAAGGAGGTGGCATTTCTGCCCTTTTTCATGATTCTCGGGGTACTGGAGCAGGGCCTGACAGCCCACTCAGAACCCATGCTTATGCCGGGCCTTCATCTGCCATTTGGGAGCACTGAGGCCTGGTGAGGGCAGAGCTCCAGGCTGCAGGCTGCTGGCTGCTGGTTGCTGGCTGCTGGCTGCTGGCTCAGGGCTCTTAGTGTAGGATGTCATTGCAGATGCTTGCTCCAGCTGTGCCATGTCCAGAGCCTGAGCCCCAGCACCTGAGTTGTCTTGCCCAAGCTGATTCTGACAGACTTGAGACTTTTAGGCCAATGGGACATTTGGGGTTTTTTCTTCTTGTGAGTGTCAGAGAAAAGAACCTTGAAGAACTCCTTGGAAGAGAGGTGAGTATTTTCAAAATCCATGTCTCCCACACTTCCTGTATTACTCTCCTGTTGCCATGACAGCAGCAGCTTGAGGAAGCAGGGTTCATAGTTTGAAGGGACGGTCCATCACGGAAGACACGGTGGGGAAGGTGTGGCCTCTGGTCATGTTCATCTACCAACAGGAAGCAGAGAGAGATGAATGTCAGCGCTCAGATCTCTTTCTTCTTATTCTGAATAATAATAAGAATCCCAGCCCATGGGATGAAGCTGCCCAGAGTTAAGACAGATCTTCCCACTTCAATGAACCCAATTTAGAAGCTCCCTCACAGATATAACCAGACATTCATCTCCTATAACCTAGGACCTAGATGATTCTAGATTCTATTGAATTGACAATATTAACTATTACATCCTTCCCAAAAACAGGTAGTTAAGAGGTCCTGGCCTAGGAGTCAGGAGGCCCAGGTCATCACCGGGCTCCCCATCTGTCCAGTCTGTCATGCTTTCTCAGCATCCCCATCTAGACAATGAAACAGCTTGACTACAATGAATTCTCCACAAGGTTTCTTTGGAGTGGGCAATGAAGAATCTAGAACCTTCTGAGCCAGGCTTCTCCTGGGTCTATGCTAAACTGAACTCCACTAGGTCAAGGCTGGCTGTCCCTTCCACCTCATCCCTGGCCTGTCTCTCCTCCCCATTCTATCTCCTTGGAAAATTCCTTTGCCTACCTGGAAACTCTGGATAAACTCCCACAATTCTGGGAATTTTCTTGCTCTCTTGATAGAATAGTTAAAGGGATTCTTCAGGTTGTTTGCTGAACTTTACATGCAGAAGCACTAAGATGGAGATCGCTTTGTGAGCAGGAGACTAGCTCTCACCGCAAGAGAGTGCGGCTTTACATCTCCTGAGACTAAACTTTCAGGGTTCCCTATCTGGGGTAAGAAAAGAGTATTTTTCTGCCTTATCTATATAGGTATCACATTTCCTAATGGGAGGGTGTCCCAAGTCAGTTGCTTTAGGTTCCTTCTGCCCCTCACTGATCTTCAGGAGGGAATACACCTGGGAGTGATCAGCCCTTCTTAGGAAAAAGAGCCAGTGGGATCTTGTTACACTCTCTTTTATTGTGACTGAAGATCCATTGTTGCAGTTTAATGACACCGTTTTATTCACACTGTATTTGTTTTATGATAGCCCTCTATTTATAGCAACCCGACGCTGCTTTTCCATTTATGGCTGTGGTATAACATATCACTGTTTAAAAACAAACTCGTTTAAGTAAAACAAAATATAAAATAAGTGCTGATTTCAAGAAAGCCATTAAGCAGGCAGTCTTCACACTGGGGCCCGGCCAGGTCCACGTTCTGAAGGAGGCAGGAGATTGAGGTCTAGAGCTGGGATCAATGTCCCCATTGGGTGTGGGTTGTGCAGCCAGCCTGTGCTGTCTTCACCTACTAAGTTGGTTCTGGGATGCAACTCAGGTTTTCGGGCCTGGTGGCAAGCACCTTTAGCCAGTGAGCCATCTTACTGGTCCCCAACTGGTGCTGTCTTCCCCACACCACTCTGCCAGCTCTTACCAGAGCTAAATCTTCCAAAGCCTCCCCCTCTGGTCAAGCCCAGGCCCTCACTCAAGGCTTGATTCTCACTGAGTTTCTGTGGTGCCTCTCTCTGTGGTCCCAGAAGGCCCATGCCAGCAATCTTTTACAGAAGCATCCTTGAGTTCAGGGCCTGCAGGGGTTCTCAGCTAGAGGGGTCAGCCTCCCCTTGACCCTGTGTGGGAAGCTGGAGAGATGTCTATATGTTGACAGAATTCCATACCCATGCAGGCCCACTGAAGAGCAGAATCCAAAATTGCATGCCCCTTTAGCAATCCCTCCTTGGCCTCTCTCTCGACTCTGTGAAGTGGTTCTAGCCCTGAGACCTTAGACATTTTACTTCTTGGACTGTGGGCAAGGATAGGCCAAGGCTTTTTGTTTGCCCTTCAAAACTCAGTCTTGCATCCTGACCGCACCAGCTTTCACACCCAAGGCGGTCTGTGTCTGTCCCGAGTGAGATCAGTGGGCCAAGAAGTCTGAGGTCTCTTTCAGAGTGTAGTTTAACTCATGTGTGTGTGTGTGTCCCCACACAAGACTGTTCAGTGTAGAAGTGTCAAAGCTGGGCACTGATAATTGCTGCCAGTGAGGCAACAGGAGTTGTAATCTGAGTCCTCTCATGGCGGTTTCTGTCAGGCTGCGATTCTTATATGCCTGCTTGTGAATTTTGTACGTCCCTCTCCCCCAACCCCGGTGTGGCATAGGTTAGCTGTGCCCTGTGCAGGGTGGGGAAGTGGGTGGGATGAGAGCCTCAGGTCTGGTCCTTAGCAGTGCCGTGGTTTACAGCTGATGGAGTTGGGAAGGCTCACCAGGCCAGAGGCAGTCACCAGCAATGAGCCTTAACGGTGCCTGCTGCCCAGGTTCCCCTCAGAGACTTCCCTGGCAGTGAGTGGAAAACCAAGGGGCAACGTCGCAGTGGAGGATCCCACATCTCAGCCCTGCAGTCACACCCAAGGGTGCTGGTGACACCGAGAAAGCTCCCCAGGAATAAATGTCCTAGTCTGGCATGCCACCCTCGCCCCCCTTCCAGCAATCTCTTAAATTCAAACAACGAGCGAGCATGGGGAGGAGGCTTAGGGGTACAGGGGCCATTGGGAAAGCTCGGCTCCAGAGACCATGCGCTAGGACCGGGTGAGAGAGCCACAGTGGGGAGGCAAGGACCAGGTTAGCCTATGGACGCGTCAGCACGGGCGGCGGCAGTAGTGGCGACAGGAGACCGAGGGGCGGAGGCTAGGGCGGAGGGAGCGGGAGGGCGGGCCGGAGGGTGGCGGGAGGTGTGGCCGGCGGCGGTGGCGGGCGAGCAGCTGCAGCTGCCGCCGGCGTCTCAGGGGCTGCAGGCTGCAGGCGGACACAGCTCTGAGCTATTCCGAAGCCCAGCAGCGCCAGGCCTCTCGGCCCCGGGCCCCCAGCGGGCGTCGCCGCTCCTCGTCGCCTAGCCCAGTGCCACCGTGCAGGATTGCCGGCGCCCCGCAAGTTGCGAGCGCACTCTGCGCCCGGGGAAACTTTCCCCCGTGGCCGGGCCTCTGCCAGGTAGGACTGGACCACTGTACCCCTCTGTGCGTACTGGCGCAGGGACCCCGCGCGTTCCAGGGGAGATCTCAGACCAGTGTGGGTCCCAGGACGCTCGGGGAAGCGGCCACCAAGTTCTGCTGAGACTCCCCTGGAAGCGGGGACAGCGCCTCCTCGTGTGACCCCGAGCACGCCCCGGGTCGCGGACTTCGCCCGGGTCAGGTGCAGCCATTCTGCGCCCGTAGATCCCGGGGGCTCAGGCGACAAAAGGGCGGCAGGTGGGACTCTCAGGTCCGGAGTGTCGTCCGGTGATGTGCCGAGAGGGAAGGGGTGCGTCCAGGTGACCCGGAGCGCGGACAGGTCTCCATGGGAGACCTGGAACCGGGCTTGGGCGCGGCGGATCGCCGGCCGCCCTGGGGCACCGAGCGCACGTCGCCTTCTTGGGACCCTGGTGGCCGGCCAGGAGAGCGCGCCTGAATTTGCTTCTGCACCCGGGCTATCATTCCCTGAGGGGGAAGGTGGGCAGCTCTGTGGATGCGGAGACCTAGGAGGCTGCCGGGCGGGTCCCGCGGCCAGATGTGGGGTGTGGTGGCCGCGGGTTCCCAGCGTGGCTGGCCGTGGTGGGCGCGCGCGGGATCAGCGTCCTGCTTACGCTGGGATAGTTGCCTCGCCAGGGGGAGCACTTCCTTGGCCGGATCGGCTTCCCAGACCAGCCCAGGATCTTAACAGACCGCAGCTCCGCAGATGCATGCACCACTGCAACACGCGCGGGGTCTGTCTGGAGGAGCGCCCCACCTTGCCCCAGCGAATCGGGCGGAGGGTGGGGTGCCTCTGCGACGACCAGATGGATCAGTGTGATGAGATGATTTTTCATGTTCTGCTGGCAAGGATGAGTGAACAATTTACACCCAGAAAAACAAAAACAAAAGAAACTTTACATGGACAGCGAGCTGGCATGGAAACAATGGGATAGAACATTGGTTGGGATTTACTTGAAGTTACTGAAACCCAACCCTTTTTGTAAAAGTGGCTCCCTTTGTCCTAGTCCTGGCAGCTCTCTGGGCGTGGTAGGCAGGACTCATCCTCTTTCTGGGCACAGGTACATTGGGTGGGTGGTGGGGTTCCTTAGGAATTTCTATAGTTCCATCAGAAGGGTCACACTCCCCAGTCATCACGGAGAGCACCCCATCTCCTGGGTTCCACACACATCTGTCTGATCACCTCCCAAGTATTGGTGAAAACTTGCCTTTCTTCCCATACTCTTAGACTCCTGTATCGTCCCTGTGGGAAGGGACATGCTGACTTCCGGAGTCTGTAGAAAGTGTCATCTTGGTTGTGTGAAGGGCTGTTCATATCGAAGGGACTCTGGGGGGCTGGTGCCTCATCTTTCTCTCTAAACTTGTCTGTCTCTCTTCTCTCCTCCCCGAGAGAGTACTGATGAGCTCACCAGAGAAGGTAGCTTCAGAGTGACTGGAAGTTTTCACGTGTCCTTGCTAGGAATTTGTGCTCACCATCCCAGCTGCCCCACAAACCCCTGCAAGGTGATGGAAATGAGGTGATCCCTCAGTCCTCAAGAGACAGATGGGGTCCTGCCTTCAGCATGGGTAAAAGCCATGTGTGTTTATTAGATGTAGCCAGCGCTTCGGTGCAGGACAAAGTTTCTGTCAGTGAGATCAGACTTCAGCCTGGGTTCTGCGTGGAATGAGAGCTGACAGACTTCAGCCTGGCTTCTGTGGAATCACAGGGCCGAGGCAAAGAGGCAAAGGAAAGGGCGGGGAAGCCCTTGTCTCTGGATCTGTCTTTAAGGCATTCCAGGAGCCAGAAAACAAAAGAAGTGTTTGGTTTGTTTTATTTTAGTGACTGTGTGTGTGTGTGTGTGTGTGTGTGTGTGTGTGTGTGTGTGCTGGAAGCCTGGTAGGATACCCTCACCCTTGGAACCTGGGTATTAGCCTGTCCCCCACTCTAAGGCATGCGGATTTGGGGTGCTGTCTCCCCTCTCTGCTCCCTACTCACCCCAACCTCCACACTGAAGAGAGTACAGGCTCTCCACCCTCTAGGGCTGCTCATGTCTCTGCTCCTGGTAAATTCCCCGTCTCTGACTTAGCAGTAATCCAAGCCTGGGCCCATTTCTTTGTCCCCAAATCCAAAATGCCAATCAATCATGGATGCTCCAGGGAGCGTTGTAGAAGTGGACCTCTGGGCGTGCATGTAGGACATCTTGGTATGAATCCAGAAAGAACCCCAACCTTTTAATAACTTCCACACCAGCTTGGAAATAGCTCCTACTTAACTAAATGACGTTTCAGTGCTCTGGGCTTGGGGCTGTTTGGGTTAGGAGTCAAGGGATTGGGGGGTTTGTGGGAGGGGCTGGTAGAGGGAAAAGAGCAGATTTGAAATCCAGCCAGCCAGTTTATCAGTGAGGCCTTGGATGAGACCCTTCCCCTGTGACCCTGCTTCCCTGTCTGTAAATAGCTCTGGAGATGGAGGGGCCTTGTGACTTAAATCCAGGGAAGCCTTTTGGTGATCTGAACAGCCATGCTGGACGCTGCCTCTAGTCCAGCAGGGGGTTCTTCTCCAGGCTGTTTGGCCTCCTCTTGCTGGCCTCTGGTACTAGAACCCAGTGGGCTCACACCCGGGGTAGTTGGTCAGCTTGTGTGGACCAATGCCACACACTGGTGTTTGGGGGCAGTTTGGGAGCAGAGAGAGGGTAATGTTGTGACCTTCCCTCCTAGGAATGTCACACCAGCCAGTGCAGGTGTCTGTCTCTGGTTGCCTGTCAGTCCCCATTCCCTGGGAAAAGCCAAGGCCTGAGGCTGGACTGCACACTTTATCAGCCCCTCCCTATCCAGAGGGCTGCTCTTCTGGCCCATTTCATCAGCCACTGAGAAGGGAGATCAGGAACTATTGTTTGAGCTCAGCCAAGACCCCACAGAGAGAGCTCAGAACCCAGCACTTGGTCCCAGGGAACAGATGATGCCAACTGATCAGGGTCTCTGCAACCCGATGCTCTCAGGCAAACATGCCAGCTTGGGTTCCTCCTGCCCCACAGGCTGGCACCTTGGAGTAATGTCAGTGTTCCATCTGATGGAGTGGGGCCGATCACAAGTGTTTTTTATGTTGTTGTTGTTGTTGTTTCTTTTTTTTCAAAGAAAGACCGAATGCGATGATGAGCCTCAGGTCTGCAGCTGACACGGCCAGGCTTTCAGCGGGGCCCTGATTATCCTGCTCTCTCTAGCCTAGACTCTGGGTCGGGCACAGGCAGAAACAGGCTCCTGAGTGGAAGGTTTGTGTGTACACCCAGAAATTAGTTGCGATAGAGTAGACAAATCAGAGAACCAGGAATCAGGAGGCTTGATCTATCATAGATGAGGCTGTGTGGCCTCAACTAAGTCACTGCCCTTTCTGAACCTCAGGCTCTTCATTTGCTTAGAAAAACCACTGCATGGCGATTAGAGTACTTGGGTTTAAATGCTGTCTACCCTGCTTGTCAATTATGTGACTTTAGGTCACTCAACTTCTGGTGTCTTTCATCTTCTATAAAATGGAATTAACAAGATCTCCCATCAGACTGTAGTGGACGGTCAGTGAGATAATCCTAGTAAAATACTTGGTACTGTAGGTAGCACACAGCAAACACTGGCTCCTTCCCATTGTAGTTTAGGGATGGGAGACAATGTGAATAGGTTGGTTGTCCAGTTGTTTTCTTCCTTTCTTACCTCACTAGGGCAGTGTATTTCCCGGTGGTTATTCTTATAGTAGCCCTGTCCCTGTTGCAGGACAGCCAATGTGATGTCTCGTCCCTCAGCCGTTATCTGCCAGTCTCCCCCCCCCCCCCCCCCCCCCTGCTTCCCCTTGTCCTTGGGTACCAAGACCACCTGTGCTGATGAGAAGCTGTCCTTCAGGACAGCTTCCAAAATCACCCCAGCCACGGCTCTTCTTCTAAAACACTTTGGACTTTCAGATAAATGCTCTTGGGTTTTGCGGGTTGCATTTTGCCCAGCTGACCCTGATTCCTCTTTGGATGAGGGTTGAGCCAGGTCTGAGGTCTGCAGAGTGGGGGCCATGTCCACTGTCCTGTCTAGGGAAGCTTCCTCAGGCTGCTTGGGAGGGGACAGTCCAGGCTGCACTACACCTCTTCCCCACAAAGACTGTTGCTCTTGGTGATCTTAACAGTGATATCTGCCTGGTATAGACACTGTGAGACTGCTCCTATGAGTCAGGGCTAGACCACACAGCATCATCTCTTTTCACTGGGGGCTTTAGCTATTGTTCCCATTTTATAGGTGGGAGAATAAGGCTCTGAAAAAAATGGAGTCAGCAGCAGGGCTGGGATTTAAGATTAGCTCAACTTGGCTCTTTATCCTATGTGCTCAGCCACTGTGTGATACTTCTTCCTGTGACCTCTAAAGCTCTAGAAAGGATCTTTAAATTTGGACCACACCCCACACATACCCCCACACACATGCTTTTGACCATTCTTGCTCAGGGCACCTTCTGAGAATCCCTCCTTTCGTCTTGCATATATCACTTAGGCACCTTGGGGACAGGTGGGTTAAAAAGTTTGGGGACATGGTTGCTCACAGGAGGGAAAATAACAAAGGGCTGTAACAGGAAGAGGTGTATTGCTGGCCTGGCCTCCATCTCTGCTTTTTGTGGTGCTTGAGATGGTGACTGTGGCCTGTATATGGCTGCTCTTCTGAACCATGTAGGTGGCATTGAAGTCACTACAGAAGGAGAAGAGGATGGTGGTAATGCCAGCAGGCACTCCATGCTTCAGCAGGAGATGGTACATACCACTCAGCTCTGGTACATTGGCCAGATCTGTCCCCTGGTCCTAACCAGCCACAAGGGCAGCTGAAAACAGCTTGACAATGGCATTAGCAGCAGAGTACTGAAGTGAACATTCAAGGCTCCTTGGGACAACTGGGTCACCAGCCCTTCAAACATTAGGCTTACCATTAGCTGACTCTGACTGGACAGTCTGCACGTGGGGACAATATTTCCAGGTGATCGTATTGGGCCTGTGGCACGCTGCAGGGTAAGGAGCCAAAGGGGCTGACAAGTGGTACAGCCGTCTCTTGACTTTGCACCCAGTACTCTATGGCCTCCTTTGGCTTGCTGAAACTTGTTGCTTTGAGAATTTTCCAGAACTTTTTCAAGTTTTTCCGGTAGCCACTTCTGTTCCTAGCGCTTCCCATCCCCTCAGGGTGACTCTTTTGTGTTTATCTCTGTGAGAGTGGGGAAGTTAGGGAGGCAAGAGTGCTGCACTCATCTGGAAGTCCTGGGAGAAGGGAGAGAATCTCGTTTGAGATGCAGAGTGTGCATTGGAGTGTGAGTAAGAGAGGAGGGGACAGCTCCAGAAAAACAGCTAGATACCATCCAATGCAGGCACAGATGCCTAACACAGGAACAGACTCTGGCTAATGGTGAAAGGTTCCAGATCCTGCCCACCCCCCAGGCCCCACCCCTGTGACCTCAGGACTGGGCTCTCTTGATGAACTAACAGAGCTTCGATTTGGAGTAGGGAGACAGAGTTGGAGTTAACTACCACTGTCATGGGTCCTGGGCCCAGAGATACTGCTAGGAATGGCTCCCTGCCACCCACCCCGCCCCCACACGGCCATCTCTACTGTTGGGACAGATTGCTTTCAGGCTGGCCAAGTGTGTGCAGCCTCCTGGGGAGCAGGCTGGGCCACCTGCTTCCTGACATTCAGGGACCCTGCCAGTGGAGCAGGCTCTGCTTGTGGCTGGGACTCCAAGCAGGTTTAACAGGCACCCAGAGGAATTATGGGAATGGGGCTGAGTCGTTGGCTCGGCTCAAACAGAATGCCCCGGTGGACCCCACATGAAATGACTGAGGGCTTGATGCAAAGAGCAGAAAAGAGGCCATCTCTTAGAGGCTCTAACCCAGGGAGGCTAGAGGGCTCAAACATCCAGATCCCTCCCAGGTACAAGAATCAGAGGAGGCAACTTGTCATAGGGGTTAGGGACAGGCATGTCTGAACACAACCACGTGCCTGTGTTCAAGTCCCTAGTCAGCCTGGCAGCCAGGACTGATATTTGTCCTTTACCAAATCCCTTAACATGTAGTGGCTTCCTACACTCCGTTCTGCACTTGGCATTCATTCACTCACCCTGATTCAGCCTGCTCTGCTTCAGTGGGCCAATTCCAGCAGCAGATCCCTGATGAAGGATTTGAGGGCCAATACTTTATGGATGAAACAGAAGTGAGTTCCCCTCGAGGGGCTGCTGGGGCCCAGTCCTTTGGAGATTCTGTAAGCAAATGTATAAAACACACTTCAATCATCCCACCTGGCAGGGGAAGCTCACTTGTTAGTCACCAATTTCAGTGTTACACAAAAGGATGCTCCCAGAGACTCCAGCTTCTGGATACTTCCAGCCTGCCTCCTGGTGAGGAGTCAAGGGAAGGACTCCCAGAGAGAGCAGCACCTTCCAGCAAAACCCCAGGAACCCTTGCTGCACCACAGGCACAGGCGGGGTGGGGGTGGGGAGTGGGTTGGAAGCACAGCTCACTTGCCCGAGGTAGAGGCAGGGATCTGTGATGGATTTGGTCAGCTGCACGCATGGCCACAGTCATTCTTTCCCTGACAAGGGACTGAAGCGCCACATACGCCTCAGCAAATAGCCAGCCCATGGGACTTCTGCCTCTCATGGCTTCCTGGTCTCTCTGGCCTCTCCATGTTATCTGCCCAACCCACCTTGGTCCCTACAAACATCATCTTGGCTTTTCCATCTCATGGGGTCCAACAGCCTGGACTTGGCGTAGTCAGGAAGAGTCTCCGGACCCCTCCCGAGGTCTTTGTGAACTGGCCCGCAACAGGTGAAGGTGGAGGGCCGTTTCCACTCCTCCAGACTGTGGTATCGCTCTTCAAAGGGCTTTTTGCTGTTGTTTGATGCTTCTTTCCAAAGGTTTCTTGCTGAGATAAGCCAGCTGGAGCCAAGCGGAGCAGTGACCTCTGAGGCTCTGCCAGCACACCCTGTGAGGACGCAGGGCCCGGCCAGGTGAAGGTTGCTTGGTGTTGCCGATGGGCCAGAGCTGTAGCATAGGCTGAACTTCCTGGGGGTTTGGGAGCCTTCTCTCTTTTTCTTTCTAAAGACTTGTGACATGAAGGGGGGCCAAGCTCTGAGCCTGGGGTCCCTAGCAGGCCTGGAAATATAGCATCATTACAAAGCAAATGAAGAGTTAGACTGTAGCTCACACTTGGCCTGCAAATGGCTGCCCTCCACCTATCATTATAGAGAGCACTGGACTGGGAGTCCAGAGCCTCCAAGCCTTGGGTCTGGTTCTGTTTGGCTCTGACAAACTCTTGTATATACTGTGTGTGTGTGTGTGTGTGTGTGTGTGTGTGTGTGTGTTTGTGTTTATGTGTGTGTGTGTGTGTGTGTGTGTGTGTGTGTGTGTGTGCACATGTGCAATGAGGCCAGATGTCAATGTTGGGTGTCTTCCTTTGTTGGTCTCCATTTTATTTTTTGAGACACGGTCTAAAAGGAGGCTGGACCTGGACCTGGTGCTCATAGATTTGACTAGACTATCCAGCCAATGAGCCCCAGTGGATCCTACCACCTCTACCCCAGGGGTAAAGACATTCAGCCTTTCTGTGGGTACCGGAGATCTGAACTCAGGGCCTCAGGCTTGCATAGCAGGCGCATTACTGCCTGAACCATCTCCAGCCCCGCTGTGAGCTTCTGATGTCTCATCCTCATAAGAGAAATGAATCATGGTGAGTCTCAGTGTCTCATCCAACAACAGAGTCACTGAGTTCACCTCAGAGTCTGAAGAGAGGAAGAAAAGCCCGAAGCTGTGCATCTCTTGGGTGTTGTCTAAATAAATTAAGAGGGGCAAGCCTCTTTTTAATATCTGGGATTATACACCTCACACACACACACACACACACACACACACACACACACACACACACACACCCTTTCATTTGATAATCTTTTCTTTTTAAAGTGGTTTGAAGAATACAAGCAACTAATGAATGTCACACAGTAAACTCAAATAAACATATTCTTTTAAGAAAGTAGTTGCCATGTAATAGAATTTAAATAATGGGCAATTTTTTTTTTTTGTCTCAAGCAGCCCAACCACATGTAAACGTCTATTCAAACTTGTTTGAGGTGTGTGTGTGTGTGTGTGTGTGTGTGTGTGTGTGTGTGTGTGTATGTATGTATAGGCCTTGGTGGAAGGTTCTCTCTGGAAAATAGTAATAGTGGTAACAATATCGTCAAACCAAGTTGCATGTGTGTTCACACACATCTTTGGGTGAGCAACATATGGACTCCTGTGAAACACTTTAGAAGGAAGTGTTCTGAAAGCTGCTGGAATGTTCCCCTGTGTTCAAATGGGCTGTGAGAAGCTGAGGCAGATTCCAGCTTTGCAGTCCCACAGGTTGGGATCAAACTCTAATCCTGGTTAGCTGTGTGACTGTGGGTGAGCTATGGGGGCGGGGAAGCAGTAAGAGGAGATCCAGTGCACCGGGACCCTTCCCCACTCACCAGCACAGAAACAGCACTCTTGCCAAGGACCCACTGGGCCCACACACTATGTCCTGTGGTGCCTAGCAGTCTCCTTACAATGGGATTTTACACCTGTTTTGCAGAGGGAGACCTAAGGTGCAGAAGTTACGGTGTTTGCTCGATGGCCCCGAAAGGGGAGTACGATATGAGGTTTGTCTGAAAGCCTACAAGTTCAGGCTTGTTCCACAGTAAGGTGTTACAGTTTGGTCCGAAGTGCCTTCCTCAGGCTGTTGTGAATGCTTGTTACCTGCTAGTGGCACTGGTTTTTTGCACACGAAGGGGCCTGAAAGTCTTTGAAAGCACAAGTCTAAGTAAACTTACCTTCCTGAAGTTCGTTTCTGTTGTGTGTTTTGGACACTGTGACACAAAGGACCTAATGTGAAAGGAAACAGTTGCCTGGATCTGGTGATGCATGGCGCCTGCTTCATGAGGGTGCTCTCTTCAGCCACTGTGTGTAGTGAGGACTTGAGTCTGAGGGTGGGGATACCACCAAGCAGCCACGCATGCAGTGTCTTTCCTGCCCTCGCATACACGCCAGCCTGCTCTAGGTCCTTGTCTCCATCAGCCTGCTCTAGATCTTTGTCTCCAGCTAGGTGGAGACCCTACCTAAATTTCTCCCCAGGCGAAGCCCCCAGACCTCATCCTCAGAGCCACCCGAGAACACAGAGGGCTTCTGTACTGTGTGGGTCACCGGGACTGGGCATTGCTAATATGGCAGTCCCTCCAGCACTGACCTCCACCCCTTCCCATTACAAGCCCTCACATTGCTGTGGCCCTTTCTTAGGGGTCCAGGCTTTCCTGCTCAGCTCCCCACCTTTCTCCTGCAGAGAGTGGCTTCTCCTTGCCCTTTTCTGCCGTCTCTGCCTGGTCCCTTGAGTCTATGTTACCCTTGACTACCTGGAGGGGGGGTCTTACAAGGCAGTCTCTCTCAGTGACTGGCCATCTGCTTCATGCACATCTGGAGTCTTGCCTCCTGTCGGTTACCAGGCTGTCTTCAACAGCAGCCTGCCTCCTCTAAAAACCAGGAACTGGTGATGCACGTCTAGGTACTATGTGTATGTGTGCCGTCCCTGAGCCTGTGCCTTGGGGCAATATCAAGAGTTAGGCCCCAGTTTGTGCTCTATACCTGTGATGAACACCACGGCCCCTTGCAAGCTAGGGGAAGAAAGGGTTTATTTGGCTTATACTTCCACATCACAATCCATCTTCAAGGGAAGTCAGAGCAGGAACTCAAGGCGGGAACTGAAGCAGAGACCAGGGAGGCAGGCTGCTTACTGACCAGGCTCATGTTTGGCTACCTTTCTTATCCCTCTCAGGACCACCTGCCCAGGGGTGGCACTGGCCCATCTCTTACATGGGTCATTAATCGAGGAAGTGCCCATTCCCACAGGCCATGATGAGGGAGGTTTCTGCGTTGAGGACCCTCTTCCCTCTTTGTGTTAAGTTGACAAAACACTAACCAGCAAAGGTTGTATCATAAATGGGGGGGGGGGGGAGCCTGAAGGTGGAGGAGGGTGATGGTGGAAACAGTAGGGGAAGGTCACACCCTCCCTGCTAGTTCCTGGTAGTTGAAAGAGCCTTGTGGTGCAGTGGTTACACTTAGCCATGCTGTCTCGGGCTGGTGTGAGCCCGAACAAAGCCCTGCTGCTTGCTTTGGTGGTAGTGACAGAGCAGGTGGTGTGGCTGAGTGTGGGACACTGGTGAGCACCGAAGGACAGACAGCCGCCTCCAGTCCTCTGACACGGAGCTGCCCTGTCCTCCCAGCCCAGGGGCCACAGGAAAATCCCACAAGCTGGCAACTTGTGGGTCCTGCCTCTCTTGCTGACAGTCATGCAGGCCAGAACGTCCCTCCGCCACACAACTCAGTAGGAGAGCGCCCACCAGCTCTGAAGGGAGGCTGCCCCGTTGTTGCAATGCCATCCCAAGGCCCAGGATCAGCTTCCGAAAGGCAGACTTGAAGATGCTAGCAAGGTTTTAGGTTGTTTTTAGTTTGTTTTCCTTGTTTGATCTCTACCACGAATGGGGGAGGGGAGGACGTGAGAAGGAGGGCCTGGCCTGGCTGAGGGAAGAAAATGAGATAGCTTGGGTTTCGTTTGCAGCCAGACGCACTGTGAGCTTGTCTGCAAAGCTTAATAAAGACAGGAAGCCTGAGACAACAGAGGTCTCCTGGGCTGCACAGAAACACCTCTGCACAGCCTGCTCCACTGGGCTGCCTTTTCCTCAGGGTTGTGTGTATTAGCACCTCGCAAAAGGGCAATTTTCAGCGATGTTGGATTCCCAATCTCAACCGCATTAGTGCAAATCTCTTTCTTAAAGCCCAGGATCAGCACGAGAAGGAGGCGGGTCTGCTCTGGGCCTGGCCCTGTCTGCCTGGAGAGCCCAGTCACCAGCCAGTCTGGGCTGACACTTGCTATTTACTGCTTAGCAGGGAAGAAGTGAGCTGCGTGATTAGGTAGAGTGAAATGAGGCTACCAGCCCTAGCTGTGACTTTACCAGGGGCTCCTAGTGGACCAGGAGAAACTCCATGGAGTGAGGGGTCACAGCCCTAGATTAGAAGTTGGGGTGTGATATCAAGTTCTAGTTTTACCACAGGGTCTCTGGGTGACCTTAGAGCAAGGCACTAGGCCTCTCTGGACCTGTTCGTCATCTCTAAAAACCTGGGGGTGGGAGAATGAACCCAAACCAACCACCAACCACTACCACCACCACCACCACCACCACCAACAACAACAACAACAAAAAACAACCAAAAAAACCAACAACAAAACTATACCACAGCAGAGAAAAAGAACCGAGTTAGGCTAGGTCCAATTCTTTCTCTGTGTCTCTGCTAATCCCTCTGGGTTCAGAAAGGCTGATGTACTGGGAGAGAAGTCAGGCTTTTGGGGACCAGTGCTGACCAGCAGGAGCAACATGTTGTGATAGTACCTGGCGGACATGCATATATATATATATATTTTTTTTATCTCAAATGTCAGTGCTGATCCATTAGTAGGGTCTGCCTTGAGCCCTGTGATGGGTGGATGGGGCTGTTTTATCCAGGCACAGCTGGAAGGAGTGCCAAGATCAATTATTGATGTCTGGCAATATTAGAAGAAAACAAAGTGACAGAACCATGGAGGTTCTGGGTACAGCCAAGGACCTGAGGAATCTGTCGCTAGTTACGTGACCATGTGACCTAAGGTCTGAATTAGGCTAGATTCCACAAATAATCGTCCATGGACGTCTTCCTTGCCCAGAGGTCTGGGCGGTGCTCCAGATTTGGACTGGTGCCTTGCCGGACATTAGAATGTTGAAGAGTCTGCTTGGGTGATCTGAATGCAGCTCACCGCGGAAGAGCAGCCAGCAGCCTGTTTAGGCTTCAGTTCGCTCATCAGTATGTAGTGCTGTATTAGACGGTGCTTCATGGTACTATTTGAATCTGTGCGGCACCAGTGAACTTGCAAAGAGGATGATCAGTCCAGTGGAAAAAAGTAAATGGAGCATGCTGGCAAAGGATGAGGACCTGTGGCCTGCAGTCAGGATGCCTGGAAGTTTAGAATAGGAAATGACTCAACATTTATGTGGTAGGTATGGTGGTTTGTATGAGAATAGCCCCAATAGACTCCTGTGTTTGACTAACTGGTCCCCAGTTGATAGAAATGTTTGGGAAGGGTTAGGAGGTGTGGCCTTTTTGGATGTATGTCACTGGGGGCAGGCTTGAGGTTTCAAAAGACTTGGGCCACTCCCACCCTGCTCTGCTTCCTGTTTGCGGATCAGATGGGAGCTCTCAGCTGCTGCTCCAGCACCATGCCTGCTTGCCTGCTGCCATGCTCCCCGCCATGTGGGTCATGGACTCCTGTCCTCCTAGACCCCAAAACTCTTCCTTCTATAAGTTGCTTTAGTCATGGTGTTTTATCACAGACTAGAAAAGTAACTAAGATAAGGGGCTGTGAACTAAAACTCAGTTATATATGTCCCATGAGCACATGCGTGTGCCCTTTGACGGACAGCTGTGAAAACGGCTCGTTGTTCAGCTTCCTGAACTCAGGAACTCAGCCAGGAACCCAAGCAGATGCATCTCCTCAGGTCATTCTCATGAGCCTTGTCTACTTTCTAAGAGAGGTCTCCTGTGTCTCTTGGAGCTCTTGATCACCTAGAGATGAGTCTTTCAGTGTTGACCCTTCCTTAGCAGCTGACATTTCTGAACCGATCTTTCTCCTTTCTTCCTTACAGTTAAAGAGGAAGACTGTGTGGGTGTCTGCTGAGAAGTGGAGGAAATGGAGTCCTTTCTTAAGGTGCTTTTGAGATCAGCATTTACCCAAATAATGTTGCCTGAGCCCACAGGTGTTTGGAAACCAAGGAAAATATATTTGCCAGGCTAACTACCTATCTATCTACCTACCTAACTAAATATTGTGGTCCGTGCAATGTCACATATGAGCTGATTCTCATGATAGCTCCATTTTGGTGAGGCATCTCTTCCCACCCCTCCCCCCACTCGCCTTCTGTTGCAGTCCCTACCCCAGTGTTTGGTATACTACATCATAACTTTCTTCCCTCAAAACCTAATTTCCATCTGTATTGGGCCAGCAGTGACCCCCTCCATGAGGCACTTCTGTGAGAGTTAATATATTAGGAGAGTCTCCAGTGACTGTAAAACACCCTGGGAAGATGACAAGCCAGTGAAGAAAGGCTGATGTTAGAAAACATCTAGGGCTTGGATCCCCTTTATTTTAAAGACAAGGAGATGTGTTTTAGAGAGGCGTGGTGACTTGGCCAAGGTCAGTGAGTTAGAGACACAGCCATGTCCCCTGGCATTTCTAGGCTGGAGCCCTCCCAACACGCTGAGACATTTGTTGGCAGAAGGCAGGCTTCCCCTTGCTTTATGATGCAGTAGTCAACCAGTCCATTGTGGTTGGGGGCGATGATACATTGGAGCAGGTGGGGGCGGGGGGAATCACCTCTGTGTGTCCACTGTCCCCACGGAATGGGAAAGGGCATAAATGGAAACCAGAGCCTGCTTGCATATGATGAGGAGACACATGTGAGTTCAATTCCAGGCTGGCGCAACTTGAGCTTGGCTCTCAGCATACTCTGTGTTCTGGGAGTGGGTGGGGACACCATCTTCTGCAAGCCTGACCCTGGCAGCCCGACAGATGTGTTTATTTCTTCCTTCTCCACTTGGGAGGCAGGCAGCAGGCATCTGTGAGGACATGGAGAGGCAGGCTCTGGGATTCAGATGTGGGGTTCAGATGTGGCTCTCAGTGTCTGGACCTGGGATCTCAGGATACCTGCTGTGCTCACCCACAGTGTGAGGACTGAAGCTACCCTTCCTCATCAAAGGATACAGGCCTCAATGCTTTAGTCCATCCCTTGAGGGCTTAGGAAGTGCCTGATGGAGAAACAAGAAGCTAGCCTTCGCTGTTAATTCAAGGACTCTCAGAAAGGAGCAGGCATGAATCTGCAGTTAGAAAATTGAATTTACCCATTTTTCTTTCTTGGATTATCTGAGTCACACACATACATGCGCCAACTACCTAGAGGTAACAGTTTACCTGTGTTTCTTTCCATATTTCCCCTGTGCAGTGTGTGTGTGTGTGTGTGTGTGTGTGTGTGTGTGTGTGT